>JAOXYD010022508.1:0-14537 GCA_028565735.1 Pinacopodium congolense | reverse complement strand
ATATTGAGTTTACATATATATTTGATCATGGAACACAAATACAAGTTAGAAGGAAGAAGTTTAGAGAAGAATTAAAGCAACAATGAGTAAGAGAAGACTTGTCTAGGACATCAATGATGGTTGGTTTAGACTGCTATTGAAGCTGTAGCACCCGCCATTAAAGGAAGATTCTCAGGTCCTTCAATAGTGGTTGAAATAGGGTATCATTAAAGGTTATTCAAGTGCTGTTAAACGTCTAGGAAAAGAAAAAAGGAATGGCAATACTGACATTTCACTTCCTAAATGCACTAAAACCCTAGCAAGGACTATAAATAGAAGATTGGAGTAGATATTAGACAACTTTTCAGGCTCCTACTTAGGAAAGCCCTAATTTCCCTTGTTCTCCTTAGGTTTTAGGTTCTTTTTATGTTCTTTTATTCTATTTTTTTTTTACCTTAAAAATTTTAAAAGTGTTATTACTTTTTATTTTAGGGGTTTTGATTTTGTCTTTCCATTTTCGTTTATTTTATTTGTGTATTTAGATTAGGATTGGTTTAAATAGTTGTTGAATCTTTGTTTTAAAGTTAATATATGTTGTTTCTTTAATTTCCAACCCTTCCCCTATTATTTTCCTTATGTTTTATGCAATTTTAGATTCTGTTTTGATAATTTTAGTTTATATTAGTGATAATTTCATTATGTTACTTAGGTTTTCCTTAGGTAAAAAGGTATTTATGAGATAATAGATGGATAATTGTGAGATTGACTTAATTTGCAATGGGCATTGTTTTTTAAATTGAGATTAAATTGAAATTTTGATTAAATGTTATGAATTAGGATTTGTTCTACAAGTTTGGCCAATCTATGTATGATTCTTGGTTCAATTGTTAGGTATAGGCTTTTGATATGCAATCTTCATTGACAAATACCATAAATAGCAATAGGATAATTAGTTTTATAGATAAACTTAACCAATTAGTCTAGGATTTCAATTCTCTAAGTTACATAATCCAAACTTGTCAAATTGTGTCTGAGGTTAGTAGGTCCCTAGTGTCTAATGCTATCGCACAATTAAATTTATAGAGGTTATTATAGGTTGTTGCGTTATTAGAGACAAATTTTCTATCATATAAAATTTGTCTAAAATTGGTGTAATAAAGGACACGAGAGTTTATTTGTGTCTATAGGCTAGCATCTTAGGTAAAACGTAATCTATATGTTTCAGTGATCAATTATAATTCCTGAATCCTAGATATATCTTTTGCTTAGTCTTCTCTTATCATTATCTATTTCTTTTTATTTTGCATTCTTAATTTTTTGTTTTTTTTGTTAGTTGCATTTTTTATTTTATTAATTTCATAAAAATTTTAGGGGGTTTTATTTCTTTTTATTTCCCTTTAGCACAACATTAGAAATAGCTTGAACTCACCCTAACTCCTTGTGGATTCAACCATAGCTTAACCTACTATACTGTAAGGTCTAATTTGGTTTATTATTTAGTAGTTAGTGACAAGTTATTAAATTTTTGGCAGCGTTGCTAAGGAGCTAGCTCTTGTGTTTTGCTATTTCTTGTGTTGTATTTGTTTTTATTGATCTTGGTCACTTTTTGTTCTGTTTTTTTTAGTCTCACGATTTTTTTGAGCTTTAAGATCTTTTAATAATAATGGATCATTATCAATATGCTTTTAACTCTGATCTTTCATACTATTCTTATTCTAATGATGAGTTTGGATTTCTTACTACTTCCATACTAGAGCATCCAAGGGCGAATCTCACACCCTTAGTAAAGCCAGCAATGATAAAAGGAGAAGAAGCTAAGGTATGTAACATTTGCTTAGGAGTTAATAGGTTACTTAGGAGTTATTATACTTATATGTGTCCTATCTTGCAGGATATGTATCAATATAGCTTTAATTCTCCACTGAGGTGCTACTCAAGTCAATTATGCATTCAGACCATGCCTTCACCTCCACCTTTAACACAAATACCACAAGCTGATGGGATATAATTGGATGAGATCGTAGATAGTTTAGTGACAAGCACTCTTCAATTCTAGTGGAAACGTGGAGTCACTTAAAAAACTTAAAAGATCAAGTGAGTCAATTGGTAAAGAAGATAGGGAGCTTAGAAACCCAGGTTTCTTTAAGATTTTTTATCTAATTAGAGAGAGACCCTAGGGAGGAGGTGTGAAATGTCTCATTAGAGAGTGGAGAACATGCAGAGTATCTAAAAGAGAAGGAGGAAGAGTAAGGGCAACCAAGAGAGGAAGAGGTGCCAGTTCGAGAATTGGAGGAGGATGCAACACCTCCTACAGTGAGTGATACATATTTTGTTGTTACTAACCAAGTTTTGATTCCTTTTCCTAGCTGTTTAAAGAAGAAAGAAGAAGAAGAAGAATAGAAGAGAGAGCAAGAGTCACAAGATTTCAAATCCTTAGAAGAGTTGTGGCCAAGCAAGTTGAAGGGAGAAGCTGATAAGTAACATGAAGAGTCTCCATACCCATCGTTTAATCAACTGGGGAGACCATCCTAGTAGAAGGGAGATGTCCATAGTAGAGAGTTGACCACGGACTATGACAAAGATATAATGTGATTCTAGAGAAATAATGTGATTTTACCTTTCTAATGCTATAAGACATCAAGTTGATTTTAAGCATATCTATCAAGAACTGATTTTGAGCATGTTTCCTATTAGGCTCAACATTCCTTTTAATACTAGATAGTAAACAAGTAGGGATCAACCTAAAGACCTAAAACAAGCGCTTATTGAGAGTAAACTCAACCTTTTCTTTAAGTTTTTGTGTCTTTTCTTTTTGTTAGTTAGTTCTTTAGTTGCCTCTTATTTAATTACTTTTCTTTCCTTTTTTTAATTTTATAGGCGTGCCAGAGTGGGAGTTGTAATCTTTCCATCAAGGACTCTATATGTCACCTTATTCATAATTGTACTCTTGTTAAATCCCTTTTATTGTTTTCATCGATTTTGAGACATTGAGGACAATGTCTAATATAAGTATGGGGCGGGGAATAAGATTCAAAATTTTTATACACCTAAGTTATTATGAGTTCAATTATGATGATCTAAATGTTTTAGCTTAAAATAATCTTGATTTTTAGTTAATTTTTAATTGTGGTATTTTAAGTTCGTTAATGCTTTTGATTTAGTGAACAGTGATTGATTCTTAAATGATTTCTAACCCCTAATTCTTTTTCTTTTTCTCTTGAGTGCTTGCATTTGTTTAGTAACCCCTTTATATGATATTAAGTTTTAAAGTTCATTTTATGTGGCTTGTCATGTGAATTAGAAATTAGATGTGTTATTTTTATTGATAAAAAAAGAAAAAATGATTAAAAAGTGTTTGTATTGTGAAAAAGTGAACAAAATTCACTCCCGCTGTCTTTAATCCAAATGAAGGTTGAACTAGTAGCCATTTGAGAGTGTTATCTAACTTAATAACCGAGAGTGTTCATGATAAAATGCCTACATTCACATCAAAAAGTTAGATAACATCTCAAACAAACAAAAAATTAGTATCTTAGATGAGTAACCAAAGTCTTTTATAACAACGTATATAATTTCACGTAAAAAAACTACGTAACCTCCTATAAAATGCTAAAAGGTTGAATTTTTATTTGTTTTTATTTTTTGGAACATCCTTGAATATATTCATATGATGAGCTATATGAAATTACTTGAATGCTTGATATTATGCAGTAAGGATTACTTCTTGACTAACTTTCTATTATTTACATGTGCTACCAAGTTTTTCTTCATGATATAATTGAGATTTATGAACTAAATTAAAGGCATCAAATGGTTTTTGTTTGTACCTAATTAACTCTTGACTTGTGATCATGATTATTTAAGTAGAATGTTTAAGTCATTGCTTGAGGATAAGTAATAGTTCAAGTGTGGGGTACTTGATAGGGACGTATTTTATAATATTTCCATATGAGTTTCATTGTGATTTCATCCATAATTTAAGGTTCAAATGCTTGTTTTGTGTTCATATTAAGCTTACATGTAGATTTTATCATGGAACAAAAATACATTTTGGAAGGATTAGAGAAGAATTGGAGCAAAAATGAGTAAGGGAAGACCTGTTTGTGACATCAATAGTGGTTGGGCTAGACTACCATCGAAGTTACATTACCTGTTATTAAAGGATGATTCTCAGGTCCTTCAACAGTAGTTGAAATAGGGTTTCATTGAAGGTTATTCAACCGTCATTGAATATCCAAGAAAAGAAGAAAAAAAGAAGAAGAAGGGAACCCTAATATTTCAGTTCCCAAATGTGTCAAAATCCTAGATAGGATTATAAATAGAAGATTGGAGCAAATATTAGATAGGTTTTCAGGCTCCCACTTGGGGAAGCATTAATTTCTCTTGTTCTCCTTAGGTGTTAGGTTGTTTTATGTTCTTTGCTTCTATTTTCTTGTTCTGCCTTTATATTTTATGTTTTAGGTGTTATTACCTTTTGTTTTAGGGGTCTTGATTTTGTTTATATATTTTTATTGTTTTATTTATGTATTTAGATGAGGTTTGATTTAAATGGTTGTTAAATCTTGGTTTTATGTTAATATATGGTTTTTTTAAAATTTTCGGCCCTTCTTTTTGTTATTTTCCTTATTTTTATGCAATTTTTAATTTTTTAACTAATTTCAGTTTAATATATTAATGGTCATTTTATTATATTATATTAAAGTTTTCTTGGGTAAGAAGGTATTAATGGGATAATGGATGGATAATTGTGAGAATCAAGTTAATTTGCAATGGGCATTGTGATTTATATTGGAATTTGGGTTAAATGTTTTTAATTAGGAATTTTTCTATAAGTTTGGCCAATTTGTTTGCAATTTTTAGTTCAATTGCTAAGTATAGGCTTTTGATACGTAATAGTTATTAGCAAATACTATAAGTAGCAATAAGCTAATTAGTTTTATAGGTAAACTTAAGGCCATATTTAGTTAGGTTTTTGTTTTTAGTTTTCGTTTCCTATTTTTTTAAACACAAAAATCCGTAAAAGCAACACACTAATACAATACAAAAATAGAAGAAATAGTACAAAAACTAAAAAATACAAAAAAACAAAAACCACAACAAACAATCCAACTGAACATGCCCTAGACTTTTATTTGAAACAGAATCAATTCTACTCATTATACAATGAATTTTTGTTCAACTTATTTTAAGTGTTTAGTTTCAGATACCATTATTTTTTAATAAAATATTTATTAATAAATTTAATAAATTTTAAGTGTTTAGTTTCAGATACCATTATTTTTTAATAAAATATTTATTAATAAATTTAATAAAATTATAATTAATTACATATTATTAATGACATTTAGAAATACCTAAGTTACTTAAAAAGACTCTTCAAAAGAAATACTTCAATTCAAAAGTTTTTCTTTCTTTGGTACAATTTCGAATGGTATTAAAATTAAAGTCATTTCCATTTTTTCTTTACAATAAAAAATAATACAAAAACCCATAAAACAATACACTAATACAGCACAAAAATCGAAAAAAAAATACAAAAACTTAAAAAATACACAGAAATCAATATAAAAACATAAAAACCACAACCAAACCACAATAAACAGCCCAACTAAACACACCCTTAACCAATTAGTCTAGGATTTAAGTTCTCTAAGTTACACAATCTAAGCTTGCGACATTGTGGATTAGGTTAGTCATTCCCTAGTTTCTAATGTTACCGCACGAATAATTTTAGCGAAGGTGTTGTAGGTTATCGCATGGTTAGGGGAAAATTTTTTATCTTATAATGTTTGTCTAAAATTGGTGGAATAGAGGACGCAAGAGTTTATTTCTATCTATAGGCTAGCGTCTTAGGTAAAAGGCAATCTATAGGTCACAATGATGAATTATAAGCCCTAAATCCTAGATATATCTTATATCAAAATTCTCCTATCATTATTTTTTTTTACGTTCTTGCTTTTTTTTTTTCATTAGTTGTGTTTTATATTTGTTTAATTTCACAAAAAATTGAGGGTTTTTTTTTCCTTTTTATTTCCCTTTACCATAACATTAGGAATATCTTCAACTCATCCTAACTCCCTGTAAATTCAACACTAGCTCACCCTACTACATAGTAAGGGCCAATTAGGTTTATGATTTGGTAGTTAACGACAAGCTGTCATATGGTTAATCAAAGGAAGATTAGATTACACACTTTAATTTAGGAAATATCTTCCAAACATACAAAACCTACTTACTCTTGACCCTAGGTAAACAAATTAAGCACACATATTCAACAACGAAATCACAATTATAACGTAAAGCAAAAAAAGTAAAAGTCAATATAAAATAAGTTAAAAGAAGAATGCAATATAGCCAAAATTGGTTTATTTCATTGAAACCTACTCTTCAATCTACTTTGAAGGCTTTTAGGAACTCTGATCCACCATTACGATGCAAGAGAGAACAAAAAGAAAAGAAAACATAAGCATAAACCATAACTAAAAATGAAAAATGTCACTTTCTGACCTACCATTTGTTTCTCTTCTTCCTCTCCTCAAATTTGAATCTTTTATATGTTCTTAAGCTCTTTATAAATATGTTTAGGGTAGTTAGTAGGGTTTTGGGGACGTCTGCTTCTGATTTCCCCACTCTGTCCTTCAAAAATATAAAAAATGACACATGACAATGGCCTAAATGGCGATTCATAAGCACCTAAACAACATCATTTAACTACCATCATCGATGTTCCAAAGTCGAGCTTCAACTGCGGTTATTCAATCCATCAACAATGTTAGTTAACCTTCAACACCCGCTATTGATGTACTATTCAAGAATAGGGAGAATGCTTCAACTTGCATCTTTGAGCTCATTTTTTTTATCTAATTAAGTTTAAATAAGCATGAATCTACAACTTAATCAAAATAACTCATAAATACAACAATTTTATAGATATTTAAGGGTGAAAACACATTAGAACATGCTATGAAAACCAATCTAAATCACTCATAATAGTGCATATCATATATTTAATAGGCCTATATAAGGCTAACTATGGTTATGACCTCTTATGAGCTTTAATATAGGAAAATGCCCGAGATTAGTTATTTTAAAGTTTTTGGGTGTGAGTTTTGCATTTTAAACACTAAGGAAAATCTAGGTAATTTTTATTCAAAATTTAATTAAGCCATTTAAAGGATATTTATTGACTAGCAAAGCATGTAGGGTTTTTAATAAGAGAAGTATAGTAATTGAAGATCTATGCATATTGATTTTTTAAGTGACTATACACCTTGATGGGAAGAAAAGCATTGGAGAAGTTGAAATAGGTTTATCAAAGGATTTAAAGAAAATAGATTTAAAAGAAGAAAAGGAGGATCACTAAGACATCCCACTTGCACCAAGTTAGCCAATTATTAAACCACTAGGAGTGACAAGGATATGCCCAGAGATTCGAGATAAAAAAAAAGACCATACGTCAAATTAAATAATACATTATGTGCAAAGAGGTGTAGTGATAGACTGTTGCCAACTACCAAATAATAAATTTCCTAACAACCAAACTTTGTAGTAAATGGCAAGCTAAGGTCGAACCACAGAGAGCTGAGATGCAATTTGTATTTCTAAGGATGCAAATAAGATAAAAGACAACACCCAGAAATGATGGAAACTAATCAACTAAGATGTAATAATATTAAATAACAGAACAATTGCAAAACAAATATAAAGATGAATGACAATAGCAAAATATGGGTTGGAGATATCTTTTTGAATTCAGGATACTCATTGATCTTTGAATCTAAATAGAAGGTACTCTAGTCGTGGTGCTAGCTTATAGGCTTAAATAAGCTCTCAAGCCTTTTGTTCCTCTAAATCAAACAAATCTAATAAGATCTAGAAATGCCCCTATCCCCCTCTATAACTTAGAACAAGCTCTCCAGATTTAATAGTGAAGATGCATTAAGTACTAAAAAAAGAGTAACTTAGGACACTTACTCATAAGTTCGGAAGGTATAACCTAAAGATATGGGATTCTAGAATAATTGATTAAGTATCCTCACAAATTCAACTAATCTATTGTTATTTTTAAGAATTGTTATGGACTATTATGTATCACATACTCAACCCTAACTGTTGGATTAGATAGTTATCTAAAGGTTGATCAAGCCTAGAAGTAACTCCTAATTCATGCCATTTATCCTAACTCCCAAACCAACCTAAACTTTCAAATACCAATTCAACACAAATTCATCTTCATTCTCACAATTTCCATCCTTTCATCCTTCTAACATCTCCAATTCCTTAAGAAAACTAGCCACACATATTAAAATTGATCCACATAAATATTTTAAAAAAAACAAGTTTCATATTTAAAATAAAATGATAAAAACCAGAAAATTAATGAATATTCAAAGATACCCAAAATAGATGCTTTAACTAGTTTAAACTTAGACAATTTATATTAATAATCAATAAAGCATAAATCAATCTCAATCCTCAAACCAATTTCTTAATAATAAAAATTCCAACACATTAAACTTAAATCAATTATGAGATTAAAGAATTAAAAATTTTATAAGCCAAAATTAATCTAAGAGTCAAAATTCAATCAAGAATATCAATAATGAAGGTTAAACAACTAAAAAACTCAAACAATATCTAAAAATCAATGAAAGTTAAACAAGAATAACCAAAGAAAAAGAATTAAACATTTGAAATTTATTCATAAATCACAAACCAACACTATCCATTCAATTATAATTATGAACCATCCATTATTCATGAAATATTAACTCTAAATCCCTAAACAAATTCATCAAAATATCCAAAACTAAGTAAATCTGAAAAAACTATCTAGAAACATTAAATAATCTCTATCAATGAACTAAGAAATCTAAAAACCAAAGAATCACATATCCAATCTGCAAAAAATGAAATCTAAACTAAAAACTTAAAAGAAAGCTTAAGAATGTGAAGAACAACTAAAAACTCTGAAGAAAATTGCTACTGTTGATGAATTTGGGAAAAAAACTCTTTAAAAACCATCGCTTCATCTCACTTCTCTCTTCTTTTATATCTGCCTTTTATGTTTTTGTTCGCTAGATCAAATGATGGTTCGCTGTTTAATGTCCGCGTAAAGTGTATATCGATTGATCAATTTATTTTGTTTGATAAACCGATTCTGTAAGAAGCCTCATTCGATCGACTAATCCTTGCATTCGGTTGACCAAAGTTCTGCCTTCGATCTACCGATCCTTGTTCAACAGGGACCGCTACACTTTATCAACATCTTGCTCCGGACCGCTTATCTTCCTCCTTTTTTATAACAAATGTGCATAAACACATCTAACCTAATACCAAATGTAAAATGAAGATAACTTGAGCATTTAAATAATAAAATAGGATTGAAATGATATCTAAATACATATGAAAACTTAATATATTTCAATCCTATCATGTAGTAACTAAATCCTTTCTCAGAGATATGTCTCATATTGCTTTCATTTCTCATATAGAACCCAATAATATAAAATAAGTTCTTAATGATTAATGCCAGACTCTTGTCATTGCTGAGGAATTAAATCAATTAAAGAGGAATAAGGTTTAGCCTTTAGTGCTTAGGCCTAAATATCATCAAGTTATAAGTACAAATGAACATTTAGAAATAAGACTAATAATTCGGTAATATTTTAAGAAACAAAGATACATTGGTAGAAAAAAAGTGATAATCAAGAGGAAGGAAGATATGACAAGATGAAGGAGTTTGAATAGGTTTAGGAATATGTCTTTATTATAAGTTTTTTAATCTTAATTAATGCGTGGAAAGGCTCAATTTTTCATGCCATATATGCATAAATAGTTTCATTTAAAACCTTAGTCTAAGTCTTAGAATTTAATTGAAATTAATTATGGAAATTACCTATTATGAATTGATTTAAATTGTCATGATGGGGTTTTATTACTTGATTGAAGTTGTTTGAGTTTGTTTATATGTGTTTGAATATGTCTAAGTCAATTAGATCAATATGGGCTTTTAAAAAACCGTGAAAAATGGTCTGAATCTAAATTGAAGTTACATTTGACATTAGAAATGTTTTTTTTATCAAGTTTTAAAGTTGTTACCCTTAGATGGCACCTAAGAAGCAGGGGTAAATTAGGTTCTTAAAATTTTCTATAATGAATTCCTAAGTTCACTAAAAATTAGACAACGCTCTTATTAAAACAGATTGTAGAAAACAGATAATCATATATGCAAAGGATAAAATTAATTAAAAATTTATAATTTAACACATGAATAACTTGAATGTTAAACAATACTATAGATATAATTTGTTGGATAACAAAGAACACAACAAATAGATTAAAATACTACTTGATAAAATAAAGACATAAAAATAAAGAAAATAGGAAAGTGACACAACTGATTTATTCTAGTTTAGAAAGGTTTACTTTCTCCCATGTCTAGTTTCTAACAAAACCTTATTGAAAATTTTCACTATAATTAAGAAGAATAATGTTAGAAATAAAGTCCTTTTCTAGGCTCAAAGATAAACTTTTGAATTCATTTTAAGTCTTAGGAAGGACCTTTTCTCACAACTATCCTATCTCTCAAATACATATTTGAAAGAATTTCACTCAAGAACAAATTATTGTATTTAGAACCTAAAAAACAACTTTGGATGTAAACAAAAATGTGCTAGAAAATTCTCACAAAAACTAGCTCAATACCTCAACCAAAAACCACATTCATACACTTTTCAATGCCTTTAACAATTGAATGGTTGAAAATCAGACACTTAGATGATGAAAATTAATGCAAAAACAACCTATTTGTAGTCCTAAGATCTCAAAATATCTATTTATAACTATTATCTAACATTTGAAAGCATTAAATATTTATTACCATTGAGAAATAACTATTATAGAGTGATTTTCTCTCTTTAACAATGATTTTTTCAGACTTTGATGGCACTATTTATCTACACTAATTATAGTCCCTTTAACATGGTTCTATAATAATGTTTATTTGCTAGTTTTAGCTACACTGCAAGTATACAAGTTGTAACTTATAGTATAACTGATATTAATCCCACAAAATTGATTCTAGATACCTAACAATCTGAATTGTAATTTTTTTAAGGTAAAAAAAATATAGAAACTAAAAATTAAACTAAACTAACTATCATTGAAGAAAGCAAAACATAAAAGATACTCAATAGTAGAGAATTAAGGGTTCTTCTATCCTTCTTTATCTTCCTTTTACCCTATTAATTTAGTTATTTTTGATCCTAGATATCCAATAATTGATTACCCTTTCTCGAGATCTAACCAATTAATCCCAATTGAACTACTTAAAAGTTACATTATAACCTCTCGGTTCACAACATTACTTCTAAACAATACAATTGGATTTGAAGCATTCTTAAGGACAATTAACAAAGAATTAAAATAACTCTTCAATCACATATAAATCAGTCAATTTTAGGTCTGTTGAGTTATCAACTCTCGTTGCGCATCCTAACTCAAACCAATCAAAACATTCTCTCGATTCGAAGTGATTATAAGTTTAATAATTAACACAAATGCATTAAATAAATATAGTAAAAATTGGATAAACAATTCAAGAAAAATCCCTAAAGTAGATTTAGCAATCCATAATCATATTCAAATAAAGTGTATGCAAATTAAACATCAAGAGGAAAGTAAAAGAAAGATAAACTAGTAAAGATGGTGAATCCACCTTTACTGAAAAATCTAAACAACACTTATTAAATCTTGATTGTCTTCATTGTTCTTGAGTTTCCACCCATTTTTCCTCTTCCAAAACCCTCTATTTTTGTCTTGCATGTGTCCTAGGTTCAGAAATTTCATTGCTAGGGTTTCTCACGTCTTCCTATGTCTAAAATATTATAAAATACGTCTTACACACATTTTGCCATATCATCCCGCCACACTGGACTTTCCAGCTTTAACCTCTACTCAGTATTTTCAATATATCTTCATCTATAAACCTCCAATTGTCATGAAATTTGATATGTAGGCTCCTCACATGTTAATCTATCACTTGTAAAATTTCATAGCAATCTAAGCTATTTAATGGTACCTAATGTATCACCAAAGGCACAATATGAAAACTAGTGTTGGTTTGGATCTCATTTGTTACTTGTATGTCCAAGCATCAAAGTGCATCAACTCATTCCTCAAATAAGTTCATAGTTTGCCCTCAAACACTAAAAATACAAAGAAACACTGAAGCACCTAAAAGATAATGAAAATGATTCAAAACTTTTTGCTGCCTCAATTTAAAACACACCATCAACACTTAAAACACCTAAAAACTACCTAGAAGCATAGTCTGAAATATACTTATCAACTTTCCCACACTTAAATGTTTTCTTATCCTAAAAAATTTTAAACACAACCATTGCATTCTATCAGTTGATTTTCAAAAAGACCAAGTGCATGTAATCTTTCAAACTTTGGCCACTCAAATCTCAAGCTACTATATGCATCATAATTAGTTTTCATCAGTACACATAAACAAAGTCAACTTATGATACCATCGATCAAAGAAAAGCATAAAACTAAGATGAATTTTCCTCACAATGTTTACTTATTTCACTCAAGTGTTTAAGGGTTAGTGTTTCGCTTAAGACTCCCTCTAGGAGACCACACTACCAGAAGCTTATAAATTCACTAATTTTCTTCCACATAGATTACATGCTATCATAGATTAAAAACACTTTTGTTCATGGTTATAATGGGGCTTGGGTTAAGGGGAGTCAAAATGGTTGAAGGGTTTCTTACAAGTTTTCATAAAGCACTAAGTGTAAAGGGACAACCAAATATAACTTCTAATATATGCATTTGAATACAACTAACTACTTATTACTACTTATTGATACTATATTTGATTCTTTTTCTTCTTCTTATTTTTTGTTTTTCTTCTATTTCTTCTCTCTCTTTTTTCAATAATAAGGAAACAATAGCAACAACTATATACAATTCAAAACATGAGAAGAAGTACCTCTCAAATCATCTCAGAATAAAATGTAAACGAAAAGTCCCAAACTAATGCTTACTTAGCACTTCATTAGACTTGAGATTGGATAAGGCTAATGGGGTTTTCGAATTTTTAATATAAGGTGTTTACTTCAAGAAACAAAAAAGTTAAAGGCTCAAAGGGGATTACAAAGGATAATGAATCATGTAAGTCATTTAAGCCAAGGTGTTAAAAGCAAAGAAGACTTAATCCTTTCCATATAACATGAATCTAATAGTTTCAAACTAGTTCAGAGCAAGTTATGAGGGTAATTTCCAAAATGAAATGATTTTAGAAGGAAGTCATATAAGCTCAATTCCTCACATAGACTCATATGAAAATCCATCATGCTTCCACATATTACTTAATCACTCAAGTACCAATTTTTAACCAAATTTATGCAACCAACTACTTTAATCAATCAATATGGTTCACTTTCCACTTAAATAGCCTAATTCAATTTCAAGCAAACAACTCAATCTTATTCCAGCTACAATGATAGAATTTCATGGTATAATACCTATTACAATGCCCTAAGTGAAAATTTCATGTAAAATGCAAACAATGCTAGAAGTACTACTTCCCCACACTTAATTAGAACATTATGCCCATCAATCTCAAACCATTGACATATTTAAACTATATGAAGAAATAGATGACCTCATTTCTATAATGACTTAAAAAGAATGCAACTAAAACCCTTCCCCGCACATAAACTCAAATTGTCCTCAATTTGGAAGATCAAAACAAATAATATACATAAAGTGTAGAAGAGGGAAAGAGAACAAAACTCCTCTGAAAATTAAAGTCCACATGTAGGCATGGCTTGAGAGAATTTATTCCATTCCATGTGATATGAAGACTTTGGGGAAAAGGGATTTACGTTCATTCCATCTAACAAGCATACAATCAAAAGAAATAAACCTAAGCTTAGAGAGTTTCAACAAGTTAGGTATAGAAAAAGAAAAAAAATAGAATAAAAATGATAAAAAGTAAAACTAAAATGAAATGGAAAAATGGAAAAAAATAATAAAAGAAAAGAGAAAAATAAAAATGAAAATAATTATAATAATATAAAAAGTAATAATAATAATTAAAATAATAATAAATAAAAATAATAAGAAAAATAAAAAAACAAGAAAAATCAAATCAAATCAAATCAAAACTAATAAAAATCAAAAGAAAAAAGCTAAGTGAAAAAATAAAAAATAAAAAATAAGACTTGAAATGGCTAGGTCACTTGATGCTTCCTAATAGAGAGTAAACTACGACAAAAAAACTTCTTTTTTTTTAGTTTAAAAAATTTCTCAAAAATTTTGTTTTTTTCTTCTTTTTTTGTTTTGAAAATTCTTTTTGAATTTTTTTAAATACAAACTTTTTGTAAAACATAAAACTATTTTTTTATATTTTTTTGAAACACAATCTTGTGGTTTTTTTTTTTGTAAAAGAAAATAAATACGTATATATAAAGTCAAGACCTCAATTAAATACACAAGTTAAAAATTAAACTAACTATAAATAAAAGCATGCTAATTTA
>JAOXYD010022487.1:0-14539 GCA_028565735.1 Pinacopodium congolense | reverse complement strand
TTGGAAAGGAGACGTAGCCTATCTTTGGGGTAGGTGAACTTCTTTAATTGGCTTGTATCTTTCTCTTATCTCAACCTGTTGCATTCATTTTGATATTTGCATTCTCATTCCATCGTAGGTTCAATCTCGGTTTAGTGATTGCATCTAGTTTCCAATTAATTTAGGTTACTAGTTTGAATTATCAAAAAGTTTTTTAATATCCAATTCACCCCCTTTTGAGTGCCATAGGGCTTACACTAGGGTCTTCTTTAATTCAAGGCAGCGCTATGGTTAAGACACTAACTTATCTTTATTGGTCCTATCCTGTGGCTTGGTTATGCCTCAAACTTATTTAATAGGCTTAAAGCTTAGGAAGTCTAGTCCTAAATTTTCCTAATCTAAGACTAGTACCCTCATGATTAACAAATCTTTGTCTTATATAGGGATTGTGAGATGATTTTTGAAAGAATTGAAATAAGAATTAGTTGTTGGTGCAATACACATTTTTCTTTGGCTGGAAGAGTTCATTTAGTCATCTATATACTTTCCAACATACATTTAAATTGGTCTTCACATCTTGTTTTGGCTAGGCGACTCATTGAGGCTATTGATAGGACCTTGAGGTACCATCTTTGGAGTGAGGATGTGTCTAATCACGCTAGTAATATGGTCAAATTTTCATATGTTTGTCTATATAAAAATCTTAGAGGTTAAGGTATTGATTTCATTAGTCTTACTAAAAAGGTGAGCTTGGACAAATGGTTTTGGAGATTGCATAAGTATAAAAAGTTCTTATAGGTGAAATGGATGCATGCTTATTTCATAAAGGACCCGAATATATGAATATTAATCTCAACAGTCCCTATTCTTGGAGTACTAAGCAAATGTTAGGGGTAAGGGACAAGGTGAGGGCTTCCATAATCTATAAGGGCGGCAATGTGAATATTTTTTTTATTTAACGATTAGACCATTTTAAGTCCTCTAATATTTCATCATGAGCTTAAAACCTTTATGAACATTTTTCCTTTACGTTCTACGATCTACAAGGTTATCCAGGGGGCTACTTGTGTGCTTAGCTCATCAATGGTCAATGAGGTGCAACCTATGCTTCTTAGCTACCACCCACATCCATCAAGGGTGGGCATAATGACTTAAAAGCTGATTTCTTGTGGATTATTTTGTAGGAATTCTTGTAAGACCTCATTAGGTGAAGTAAGGGACAAGGTAAGATGGTACAAATTGGTTTGGTGTAGATTTAGGATCCCCAAGATAACCTGTAAAATTTGGTTAGGCATATGACAAAGGTTGACGCTTTTTAGTATATAAAACGGGGATACTAACTTGGATCTCTCTTATAGACTTTGTAATCATCCCTTGGAGACTTTTGATCATCTATTTTTTCAATGATTTTACAATTCTCAACAATGGAAAGTTACATTTAACATATTTGGCCTCTATTACTTGGTTGATTCTTAGCTGGAAATTATTTCTTAAGCTAACTCTATTCAAATTTTTTCTAATTATGACTATGTAGCATTTAAGGTGTGTTTTATTTATTCCCTAAATTACTCACCTATGGTACTTAACAGTTGGAGTCTAGTTTAGGATTATGCCTTAATATCCTTTATTAGTGATGTTGTACCCTTTTGAATTCAACGTATGAAACTTATGATGTTTTTCCTTTATCTTTTTCTTTAATAAGTAGGATTTCTAACTCTTTTTACTAACCTACACTATTATCTTCAAGAACTTTCTTGCATTTAAAGGGGGGTTATTCTCTTTAAAAACAACATGCATAGATTCTTTTATAACATGAGTGTTGTTCATTGGTTGAATGGATTAAAAATGGGAGTTCTTTTCAACTGATTTTACTTTGAAAACCAAAATGATATTAAGCGAAAACAAACGTGACGAAAGGCAAGTGCACCTACCAAACAAGTAATAAAATGGAGTAATTTTCAGACTCCGAGTGTCGAACCCATAGGAAAAAAAATGTGCTACTCTTAAGTTAATTACAAGATTAATTATATTACCATTATCTAGGAACATATAAATTAATTGATTAAGAAGATGAAAAGATAAAATTAATAAACTATCCTAGTTATACTTCAAACCTTTGCAATTTTGAATTATAAAATGATTTATAAAATTACTAAAAAATTATAAACTTGTGGAATCCAGCTCTGGATAAGTGATTAATGAATTAAATGAGCTTTAAAACAAATTTAGAGGCATATTAAAGTTCACTTACGAATTTAAGACAAAGCTATGGTTAAGACTTGTGCCTTTTCTCCATTTAATTTAGGTTAAAGTTTAGTTATGCTTTAAATCTAGCCAATGGGCTTTAATTTCAAGAAACTTAGTTATGAAATTTTAATCTCAGATCTCTAACTCTCACAAATAATTAAAGTTTGGTCATTCATTGCTTGATTTATGTTGTTCATTGAATTTTCTAAAAATCTAGGTAGATTTCTCGGATCCTAGATTATCTTTCACTCTAATTTTAGTTGATCAAGACAAAATTAGAAATTTAAGATCATCAATAAACAAAATCAGACCTTATTACATGCATTCAAACTCTCTTAAAACATTAAAACTCAAATCCAAAGATGAAAAATGGAATTAAGCACATATAATCCTCAAAGTATATAAAACATGCATCTTAAGCCACATACTTTGATAAATCTACAAATATAAGCTAAAATAAGTAGTTTAGAAGTTACAAAATATGTTTAGAACCCTTCTGGACAAGTCTTAAACTTCTTAACTTGATCTAGACATCAACACGGCTTCAAAATCCATGAGATCTAGCAAGAAAATCCAAGAACATTCAAGAATATACACATAAGAACATGAACTTTGATTAATCTGAAAAACTGGAGAATAAAAGTAATAATCTGAGTTAGAAAACCCCCTATGATGGTTTAGAACTCGGATATATGTCTTAGAAATGTTCTCCAACAAACAGTAACTCAAAATACACTTTAAAACCCGAATTACAAGTGTTGAATCCTAAACTATCTAAGAAAATGTAAGAGAGAAGCAAGAGCTTTTCTAATTAAGGTTAGATCTAAATTCTCCCTTTTTATCCTGTTTTTTCTGTGTTTTCCTTGTTGTATGCAGACTCTAGAGACTCCCTGCATATGCTAAAAGACAGGAGAATTAATTAGAAACACACTAAAGTTGAAATCTTCCAGATTTGTAGCTAAAATTGTTGACTCTGGTGAACAACGACACCCTGCCTCCCAACAACGGCATCCTGAGAGGGTAACGTTAATGCTTAAATTCTGCACTTTTAAACGACCCCCTATTCTTTAATCAATGACACCCTACGAGGGGGTCGTTAATGGACAGAACCAAGAGGAATTTTTTATGTTTTTGCTCTAATCTTCATCATTAAGCTCCATCTTGCAAATTAAACATAATACCATATAAATTTAACAATTAAGCATTGAATTAAGGGTCATAGTTCAATAAATTAACCATTAAAACTCTATCAATATGACCCATAACATTCATGCACCTGCAAATACACAAGGAAAAGTATCAAAAACTCTTAAATAAAAGTCAACCAAACAAAACAAAATGCTAAACAAAACAATTGCCTGCAACGGGGCCAAAAACATATTGAATGCAAAACAAATTATAGTTTTACACTCAAAACCACAAGTATATGGGTTGTACTTATAGTAAAGAACGGATATCAATCCCACGAGGATTATATTTAGACACTCTATCAATTTAGCTTACACTTTATTCAAGAAATCGATTTAAACAAATAAAATAAAATAAAAATAAATAAGTGAAACATAAAAAAAATTGGAAGCAAAAGTGAGCAATACAATCAATCGCTAGCACTATAAAAAAAATTAGAAGAAAATCAAGATTCAAGAATAGGACTTGTTATTATCCCTATTTGATCCCCTTTAGTTTGATTGATCTAATTTATATTTGACCCAAGATTTCCTAATATTTTAGCTACCCTATCTCAATGTGCAATTAAATGTCATTAGGTAAATAATCTAGGATTAACTTTGGGATCACTCGACATATAAAACATTTCCTAAATATTTAACTAGATATGAAGCTATCCTATAGGTAGTATATCAATTTATCGAAATGTCTTCCTAATAAATTAATAACTTATTGTTTATAGGTTTATTAAATGGCAACTCTCATTGTACATCTAACACGAATTACTCAACTCACTCTCTTGATTTATTGTAGGGTTTAATCTTAATAAACAACAAAATTCTAAAATTAAATCAACTAACAAAGGTTATAAAATAATTTAAAAAATAAATGCTAAAAATATTTTAGCCAGTTATAATAAAAATAAGTTCAATCATACTCATATTTTTCAAAATGTAAAATATAATAAAATAAACAAATAAAATAAAACAAATAAAACAAATCTTTTAAAAAATGGGATTTGAAAGATCTTGCAATGTTTGAATCTGAGTTGCGTGCTTCTCTGAATCTGAATAGTGTTGGTTCCTTCTCTTTGCTTGTGTGCTTCTGTGCCACCACTTTCGTCTCTGTGTCCTTTAGCTATCTCCGAATTTCAGTCTTGTACCGCCTCTGCTGTTAATCTTTTGTGCCCGAATATCTCTATGATTGTTGTTTCTTTCTTGGGTGCAGATGCAGGTGGGTCCAGCTCCTCTCCAGGCCATGCAACAGTCTCGAATAGTGGGTCCATGCAGGGAAGGTTGTTTCCAACGGGCTGGTGGTCTCTCCAGTCCATCTCCAGGCAGGCGGGTCCAGTCAGTAGGTCTCCAGTCCATACGCAGGCGACTCGACCAGTCCACAAGGGTCCAACAAATTTCAATCAAGACGCAATAGTCCAATCGCATGCGAGCTGCTCCAGTCCAGCAGTTCAGGGCTCCATACGCGCCTTGGTCCTAAAGGGTCTATGCAACTCTAGCATTCAGTCCATGGGTGCAAGCGGGTTGGTCCAGGCGTGCAGGTGCGGGCCAAGGCTGAGGCAGTCCAACGGGTTGGGTGTAGCAGGTGGGTAGCAGGCTCTCCAATGGGTTGAACCTTGTCTTGGCTTTAAGTACATTTGGTCTTTTAGCTTCATTCTTCATTTCAAGCTTCTTTTTTTTTTTTCAAACAACAAATTTCCATTTTAATAAACCCTACACAATAAATAAGTACATCAATAAAATTTAATTCTAACCTAAAATTAATAATTAAATAATAAAACCTAAAACATAAATAAAAACACTTAAATAATCAAAACTTCCTCTAAATTTATACCAAACATAAATAAAACAATAATGAAAATTATACTAAACAAAAATACATAAAATAAGTCTTAAACATGACAATAACAACCTATTATGCAAGAAACGCATGTCAAATACTTAGAAAAACACATACTAAAATACAATTATCAATGGGTCAATCGATACATGTCATCAGTTAACTAGTCTGCCATATGCAGTCGGCCAATTGAATTCCTATATAGAATAGTTTTTCAAGCAATTCAACACCTTCACACACACACACACACACACACACATATATATATATCCAAACCACTTTAAGCCAATTCTTAAAACTTTAAAACACTTTCTTAACTCACACACTCATTAAAAATCCCCCCCTAAATTTTTTTATGCATTAAAGGATTATTTGAAAACAGTTCCCCACACAATACCTCATGGTTATGCAACTTATATGCATAAATACCAATCATGATGCTATATGCATGAATAGAGCCCTTTAATCATTAAGAGAAGACCAAGTAAGACTAAAAAAATTACAACATTATATCTATTTAAATTACTATCTTAGTCCTTAAGCTTAAACCTTTCCATTTTTTTTCATAGACTTTATATATGTTTTAAGACTTCCGAACTTATCTTCTAAACACTTTTACAACAAACATGTATTACCAAAATATAAATATCAACAAAATAATTAGTAGTAACATGTTTTCTCATCATCATAACTAGCTGGAACCTAACTTGGTTCATAAAACTCTATCTTTTTAATAATGACAAAACCATGTCATATTATAAACCACAAAACTAATAAAAAGAGTAAACTTTCCAACCACACTTAAATTCACTTAATACTAGTTTAGAAACTATTAAAAATTTCTCACTTTTATACAATACCAAAAGCAACAAAAAGAACCATATTTTAAACATAATATCACAATTAAATATCCAAACTTACTTTAAAAAAACTCAAAAATCAATAACAAAACTCATTAAGCATTAAAAATTAGTGACTCCCCCTAAATTGATAAAAATTTAACAACAATTTCAACTATTTCAAATGATATAAATTAAAAAATTTTAAAATTTCTAAACTCACCTTAAATTTAGCAAACTTCATGACCCTCCTAAAATTCATATATTATGTTTATTGAAATTCCAACACCCCCTAAATAAGACATAATAGCACATTTAAACTCTCCATTTTTTTATTTATATAAAAGGTAAAGTTAAACCTTCAAATACTTTAAAAAAACATCTTGAACTCTAATACATGCATTAAAAAAATATAAAGAGAAAACTAGACATTTAAAAAATAAGGCTCTAAAAGAAAAGGATAAAACATAGTGAACCAAATATGATATATGTATAACATCCAAAAATATAATATCTAAATAAGCATCCAAAATATGTCAAATTTCAACATACATGATTGAAATCCTATTTAACAAAATTTTAAACTCTCCCAAAATAACACTCATGCTAATGATCTAGTGGTATGGAGGAAGAAGATATCAAATATCGTGAAGATATATGGATATCTCATGAAAATGCATGGACACCCTATAAATTTTTGTAGACATCTCACAGAGTTCTGTACCAAAATTTTCAAGTCGGTCTTAAAATGTAGCAAACTCAATCCAAATATCAAAATAATTTAAAGGAGGCATAGAGGATGGGGCCTCATATAATGACTGAATATGACTTTGAGTAAGCCTATCATCACCACTGATATGTATAGGAGGAATAAGTGACCACCATATAGTAGCTTGTCACAAATTATCAAATAATAAATTCCTTATTACCTAACTTTACAGTAGCGTGAACTAGGCTCGAATCCACAGAGAGTTAGGGTGAGTTAAAGCTATTTCCATTGTTATACAAAAGGAAAAAAATAAAACCCCTAAATTTTTGCAAAATAGAAATAACTATAAAAGAAAACAAATAAAATCAATACAAATAAGCAAGAACACAAAATAAAAATAAGCAAAAAAACAATATGAGAAAGCTGGGAAGAAAATATTTTAGGGATTTAGGATTATAATTATTCATAAAAAATATAAAGGTTGCATTTTACCTAAGATGTTAGTTATGGACACAAATAAACTCTTGTGTCCTCCATTCCTCTTATTTTAAATAAATCCTATACAACAGAAAATTTATCCATAGCTACGCAATAACTTAGAAAATGCTTTCCAGATTTAATGGTGTAGTAATTTTAAGTACTAAAGGATGACTAGCCTAATCCACAATCACATACCTATAAAATCTATTAACCTATTACCACTTATAGTATTTGCTAATGAAAATTACAGATCAAAAGCCTATACATAGGAACTTCTTCCCTTAGTGGATTTGCCAGCCAGGTCACGAGCATGGCTTCATGCCACGTGCTTGGGGTTTCTTTGCTTGCCTAATCTTTTCTAATGGAATTATTCTTCACGCTGCGCTTTATCTTATACCAGTGTTAAGCATTAAATTTGTGATCACTCAGCAATTCATCCAAAAATGACAGATAAGATAGCTTAAGACTAAACTAAACCAACTCAAATAACAACTAAATTAAACTAAACATAAACAACTGAACGCGGTAAAAAAATTATCTAAATAAAAAACACACACAAACTAGCAAAATGTGCTAAGTTACGGTCATTAGCTTGATCATGCTTAATCAAATCATGGGTAAGTGAGTGAAAGGAAATAAATTGCTTCCCTTTCTTAGGAGAATGTCCCTTCGAAATATGGTTTGTCCTTATACCCATTAACTTTGAAAGTTTCACCTTTATCATTCTCTAACTCCAATGCTCCATAGGTGAACACTTAAACAACTTTAAATGGTTCACTCTATCTTAACTTAAGCTTGCTAGGAAACAACCTGAATCTAGAGTTAAAAAATAGCACTAAGTCTCCACTTTTGAACTCCTTCTTCTTAATATACACATGATGCCACTTCTTGACCATTTCCTTATATAACATAGAATTCTCATAAGCATCATATTATAGTTCCTCTAATTCATCAAGTTGCAACAACCGTTTCTCACTGACTAGCTTCCAATCCAAATTTAATTTTCTAATTGCCTAATAAGCCCTATGTTCCAACTCTAAAGATAAGTGGCAAACTTTGCCATATATAATTCTATAGGAGTTTTACAAGCTGTCTAATAAGCTAACATGGTGTCATTTCATTTCATTACCCAATCCTTTCTTGAATTGCTCATAACCTTCTCCAAGATCTTCTTCAATTCTCTATTTACCACCTCCACTTGGTCATTGGTTTAAGGATAGTATGGAATAGCCACTCTATGGTAAACACCATATCACTTCAAAAGAGCTTCAAAGAGTTTATTGTAAAAGTGACTTTCTTCATCACTTATAATGGCTCTAGGCACCTCGAATTAGGTGAATATTTTCTTGATGAACTATTGAACCACTTTTCCATCATTGATTAGAGTAGTTATAACCTTAACCCACCTAGAGACATAATCAACTCCAACCAAAATGTAAGAGTTACCTAGAAAGGATGGGAATGGTCCCATGAAGTCTAAGCCCCATACATTGAACAGTTCCATTTCCATGGTATTTGTAAGTGGCATTTCATCCTTATTTAAATGCTGCCCACTCTTTGACACCTATCGCAATGTAGCACAAACTTCCTAGAGTCCTTGAACAAGCTTGACCAATAGAATTCACATTCAAATATACGAACAACTGTCTTATTCGTTCTATAATGTCCTACATAAGATGAGCTATATTAATGAGTCAAAACTTTAGGAATTTCTTCTTAAGGGACACACCTGCGAATCAAACCATCATCACATATCTTATAAAGCACAGGGTCATCCCAGATATATCTAGAGCATTAAGACAAAAAATGCTTCCTTTGTTAGTATGATAGATTAGATTTGCAATGTCAACAAACTAAGAAAGGAAAGGGTTTGTTACCACCTTTTAAGTTTCATTAGAAAAACTTTTCTTGATTTCCCCTTCTTCTTAGTAATTTCCTCCTTCAATCGGTGATAAGTGATTTGCCACCACATTCTTTACTCCCTTTTTGTCTCTGAATTTAATATAAAATTCTTGGAATAGAAGCACTTATCGGATATGCCTAGCTTTAACATCCTTCTTGGCAAAAAGGTAGCACAATGTCCCAAGATTTGTAAATACAATAACCTTTAAACCTAAAAGATAATAACAAAATTTTTCACAAGCAAATACTACTGCGAGCAATCCCTTCTTGATAGTAGTGTAATTCAATAATGCCGCCATCAAAGTCTTTTTTGCATAGTAAATTACATGTAGTTTCTTCTCCTTCCCCTGTCCAAGCACACAACCAATGGTATGGTCTCTTACATTACACATGATCTTGAAGGGTAATGACCAATAAGCCAGGATAGGAACTGTTATTAGTGTCTTCCTTAACATATCAAAAGCTTGTAAACAACTGGCATCAAACTCAAAAGGCAAATCTTTAATTAACAAATGAGTTAAGGGTTTAGTAATGAGAGATAAATCCTTTATAAACCATCGATAAAACCTTACATGTGCAAGAAAGGCTCAGATGCTCTTGATATTGGTGGGAGGTAAGAGATTCTCAATCATATCAGTTTTTTCTCGATCTATTTCAATCCTCTTTTATGAGATTTTATTACCCAAAACAATTCCTTCTTGAACTATGAAATGACATTTTTTTCCAATTCAAAATTAGATGGGATGCCTCACATCTTTGAAGGACTCTATCCAAATTAAACAAATAGCGATAAAAAAAGAATCCAAAAATAGAAAAATCATTCATAAATACCTTAACGATGTCTTTATTCATGTTTGTAAAGATAGCCATCATGCACCTTTGAAATGTAGTTGGTGTATTGCAAAGACCAAAGAACATCCTTCTATGTGTAAAAGTTTCATAAAGGCAAGTGAATGTGGTCTTCTTTTAGTTCCTTGGGTAGATGAAAACCTGGTTATACCTTGAATACCATCAAGGAAGCATTAAAAAGCATGCTCCGTTATTCTCTCAATCATTTGGTACATAAAAGGTAAAGGGAAATAGTCTTTCTTGATAGCCAAATTAAATTTTTTAGAGTCTATAAACACTCTCCAACTAGTGATGGCCTTAATAGAAATCTTTTCACCTTTCTCATTCTCCATCACTGTCATGCATCTCTTATTAGGCATATATTGTACCTGACTCATACATTCACTATCCAAAATTGGGTATATAATCCAAGCATGAAAAAGTTTCACCAATTTCTTCTTCACAACCTTTTGCATGTTCAAATTTAACCTTCTTTACCTTTCCCTAACTGTTTTGTATCCTTCTTCAAGATTGATCTTATACATCACCACATTGGGGCTAATCTTAATAATATCATAAATTTGCCACTCCATAGCTCTCATCCTCGTCTTGATGTCTTCTTAAGTACGCTTGTGAGTTAATATATCATTGAGAAACTTGACATATTTAGGTATACACTCTAGTACTTCAACCAAGGACAAATTGATTTGGAGCCTCTTCAACTTCTCTAAGAACTTGAAGAATTGAGCATCCACGTTATTTCACCCTTTATGGATATAGATTTTTGGGTTCGTAGGGTGGTAGAGGGATGTATGGATTTTTCTTTTCTTTCTCTTCTACCTTCCCTTCTTCCTTCTTCCTTCTCCTTTCCTTTCTCTTTTACTTGGCTGCCCTTTTTCACACTAGACTCCTCCAACTGCTTGCCACTTCTAAGTGTAATTACCTTTAGTTATTCCTTTAGATTAATCTCATTGTTACTAGTAGACTCCTTGTACTTCTAGATGATAAAGCATTAGCAAGGTACTAAACCTGAACCTCCAAGTTGTGGATGGATGATGCATGGTTCTTCACATTTTGAACAAACTTTGCCTTTATCCTTTTTATACTCTCATCTTGGCTTGAAATTATCTTCTTATGGTTATCCTCTTGACTTACAAACCTGGAACATTTATCAACTTGTTTATTTTTCCCCCAAAAACTCAAGTCAATTTTATTGAAATTTGGGAGGTCTTTGTGCTCTTGCCTAACCATCTACATTGTTAGTATTCCACGTAAAATTTAGGTGATTTTTTCATCTTGGGTTATAGGAGTTGAAATAAAGATTGTTACTTTATTATTGTTGTTGGCCTAAATAATTGAATTGTTTAATGCCATTAGTTTCCAGCATGAAACAATCAACTATACCATGGCTATCCTGCATGCACAACTTACATCGAAATTGCATAGTCTTTATTGAAGATGAAGAGGCTCCTCGCATGTTGCTTAATCGTTTGGTGAGATCTAAAATATATACTTAGAGAGTTGTCACCGAGTCAATTGGGATCATACCTTTTTTCTCCTTAAACCCTTATCTACTCCTCTCATTAGACCATAAGCAACTATTGTTTGCTATTTTTTCTAAGAGGTTGTAAGCTGCATCAATTGTTTTTCTCATTAATGAACCTCTTGTAGCTGTATTTATGATTACTCTTGTGCTTTGAGTCACTCCGTTGTAAAAGATTTGTAAGAGGAATTTCATTGGAAGGTTGTGGTGGGGATAACTCCTTTGTAACTTCTTAAATCACTCCTAAGCCTTATACAATGACTCCCCATCATTTTTCTAAAAGTTTGTGATCTTCTTGATGATCCTAGTAATCTTGGTTAGTGAGAAATTAAGGAAGGTTTGAACTAACTGCTCCCATGCAGTAATATGTTCCAGGTTGAAAGAGTTCAACCATGCCTTAGCTCGATCTTTCAATGTGAAGAGGAACAGCCTCAACCTTATTACATCATCAGACATCTTATTAAATCTGAAAGTGTTGTAAATTTCTAGAAAGTTCACAAGATGAGCATTGGGGTCTTTTATTTGAAAGCCCATAAAATTGAACATTAGACTGAAGTATGTTAAGGAGAGCTAACTTAATCTCAAAGTTGTTTGCTTATAGAAGAGGTCTTATAATCCCTTGTTAATTAGCATTAAATCTAGGCCTCATGAAGTTCATTAGTGTCCTTTGGCCTCCTCCTTACTCGCCTCTTTTCGCCATATTTATCTAAATGCTTTCTTGGAGCTTAACTCTTCTTAACTCTCGCTCGTGTCTTGTGATATCCGAAAACTCCTCTTCACTTAACTCGTTGAATCATCTAGTTCTCCTTATATTCATGCACCTACAAATATATACAGAAAAGTATAAAAACCCTTAAATCAAAATTATCCAGACTAAACAAGATGTTAAAATAAAAATCCCTAACACCGATGTCAAAAACTTATTAGTTGTTAAGCTACCTACTAACTTGCTTTACGCTAACACCATAAGTACACAGGTCGTGACTTGTAGTATAAGCAGATATTGTCCCACAAAGATTATATTTAATTACCACTCGATTTAGGTTACACTTTATTTAAGGAACAAATCTAAGTAATAAGATTGAAGATGTAGTTAAAAAAGAAAAATTAACAGTGAACTAATGTCAAAGCAACAAACTGGAACTTAGAAAAATCAAGATTAAAGAACAAGAATTGTTATTATCCCTATTTGTTTCCCTCTTTTTTGAATGATTGAATTTCTATTTGGCTCCAGACTTCCTAATATTTTAGTTACTCTCTCTTAATATGCAACTAAATTTCCCTAGTTAAATAAATTAAGATTAACCTTGCAATCTTTCAATCGACAAAATTTTTCCTAAGAAATCCAAATAATTGTGAAGTAATCCTATAGGCAGCATATTAATCTATTAAGCCCTCTTTCTAATAAAATAATAACCTTGTCATTTATAGGTTTATTAAATGCCAACTCTCGTTGCACATTTAACATAAGTTACTTAGTTCACTCTTTTTGTTGAACCAAGGGAAGTTCTAATCTTTGTTTTGATGATAACAAAACATGCTTAATCACTAATTGTTTGAGTGTATGATGTCAATCTTAAAGATAGGTATGCTTCAAGAAGAATCCATTGCGGAAAGCTTGGAGTTTGAAGGTCAAAATTGAAGATATTGGAAATTCAAGTGAATTTGAAGTTCCAAGATCTTAGATAGGTTATTTCAAATATGTTTGTAAGTTTTACTTACTGCTCAATTGACCTAAGGGCTTAGGATTGATCATGCATTGCATTTGAAGTTTCAAAAGTGCATATCATCTCAATTCATAGGTCAAATCTTATGTTTGAATTGTTTTAAGTTATTTGATCATTCATATAGCTTCAATACATGATTCCAAAGGTGTCTGAAGTCTTAATTATCATTAGGAACTTGTTTGGAATTGCTTAGAGTCAATAGTACAGAACAGTCTGTGTAATCTGGACATCAACGGCAGGCTGTTCATGCACAACGACACCCTGCTGAGGTGCCATTGTACCCTGTCTCCAGAAGGTATAAATGGCGGCCTGTTCTTGAGCTAAACGACGTCGTTGTCTATCGCAGGGGGTGTCATTGTCTGGTCAGAACCCAATGGCTAGTTTTCCCTTTTGGGTCTTACTCCTTTTTTCTTCATTCCTAATGTCTATAAACCTTTACAAAACCCTCTTAAGGCCTCAAAACACTATAAATACCCTCAGAAACAAATTGCAATACTCTAGACACTACAAAAATATATTAAATCATCTGAATTCTTCACAAGATTCAAAGTGTACACTCTTTCACTGCTCTTACCTATATTCAATCTGTTTATGCAATTTTCTGTTTCTGAGTGTGTGTCATTGTGTTTGATATCTTGCTTAAGTGTCTAAGAACTTATTTGATTCATATATGACATTTTAAGAGCATTGTTTCAACAGATTAGAGCTAGAATTTTTCCCTATTTTAAAATTGTCTCTGTTGAGACTGTTCTAGATTTAAAATCAATTGCAAGAGCTCAAACGTGTTTCTAAAATCAAATGGTTTGAGTTTTCTGTTTGCTTAAGGTCTCTAAATTGTGTTTGAACTTAGTTTCGAATTTATCAAACTTGTTTAAGCTATCATTGAGCTAGAACTTTCATATACATCAAGATAGCCACTGTTTTCACTATTTAGAGTTTGAATCCGATTTCAACTTGCTTAACCTATTTCTTTGTGTTGAAAATTATTGTTTTCAGTTTGTTTAAGTTCTCAGGAATCACATAGCACTAAGTTTCGAATTTTCAGTTGAGTGTTTAATCATTTGTGTGCATTGGTTTGCTAAGATATCAAAACTGGCCAGTTTTGGGTATGCTTCATTTGATCACAAGCTTATTCACATAAATGAATTTTGGGTGCATAAAATTATTGCTGCAAGTTCACATAAGGTGTCAAGAGTGCTCTAGTATTTTTAGTTTGATTTTTAAGCACTTATATTTAGAGTTTGAGCTGAACATTCATTAAGTGCTT
>JAOXYD010022476.1:0-14539 GCA_028565735.1 Pinacopodium congolense | reverse complement strand
CTTTTTCTCCATTTAATCTTGTCTAAAGTTTGGTTATGCTTTAAAATCAAGTAAATGGGGTTTAATTTCAAGAAGGTGAGTTTTGAAAAATTAATCTTAGAACTCCAACTTTCACAAAAAATCTAGATTTGGTCATGCAAAAATTAATTTGTGCTACTTATTGATTTTTCAAACAATTTAAGATGATTTCTCATGTTTAAACTATCTTAAACCCTAATCTTAAGTGGCTAGCTTGAAATTGATTCATTTAGACCTTCAACAAGCAAAATATAGACGTTTAAACATGCATTAAAACTATTTCAAATCATCAAAACATCAATCCATAGCAACAGAAAAAATTAGCCACACATTTGCATCAAAACATACTAAATATGCAATTTATACATCATGCTTTGATAGATTTGAAATTAAGAGCTTAAATATAAAGTTTAGATGTTACAACAAATCCCAGAAAGACTTTTGGATGTTTCTTGAACTCCCAACTTGAATCTAAACTCTGACCAAACTCTCATTTATCAAGATCTTGCAGAAAAATCAAGAACATTCAAAGATGAAATCATAAGAATAACAACCTTGATTAATCCAAAAAATGGAACTAAATGAGATATAATATGAGTTTAGAAACCCCCTTAGATGATTCCTAGACTCAAATATGAGTTTTAACAACAAGCTCCAATGTTCAAAAAGTCAAAAAACAATACACAATATAAAGAACTAAGTGTTTTAAGCTTAGAACTAAGAAAAAGCTAAAAAATGAGAGAAGAAGACTCTCTCTCAATGGCAGATCTGATCTCTAATCTCTCTGTGTGTTTCCTGTGTGTTTTTAGATGTTTTAAAGACCTGGAGAGCTCTCCCCATGTGCTAGTAGACATTAACATTAATTAGGAACACACCAAAGGTTGAAATCTAGTAGATTTCGAGCTGAAATTATTGTCTAAGTGAGTAACGGCACCCTTCCTCCCAGTAACAGCATCCTGAGAGGGTGCCGTTACTGCTCGAATACAGCAGTAACAAATGGCCCCCTATTCTTCATATAACGTTTATGGGCAGAACCAAGAGAAATTCTTTGTATTTTTGCTCTAATCTTCATCATTAAACTCCATCCTGCAAATTAAACATAATAACACAGAAATTTAACAATTAAGCACTGAATTAGGGATCATAATTTAACAAATTAACCATTAAAACTCTATCAAATTAACCCTTATCACTATGCCAGCTAAACTTTTGCTTATTCTCTTCAAATAACATCCTACATGTTGAGTTTATAAAGAGTCTTGAAGTATGATTCTCCTAAATAACTTGGTCTTAAGTATCTTAGTTCAGATTGGTATTAATTATTAATTCCTTCAACTCTAAATTCGAGAGAAAATTAATAATGTATGAGTGTAAATTTATGGCTTCACTAGTTATGGTCTCATCTAGTATAAGGTTTGTTATGGGACATATCTCTTGTAATTGGTTTAGAGGACCTCATTTAGGCTCATTATCATGACAAAAGAAGCTTAAAGTTCCATTACCAATCATGGTAAAAATAGCATGTCTATTCTTATCTCTTAGCCTCAATAAATTGACCATATTATAAGGAATAGTTTCAATAGGGCAAAAACTTCTACTAGAGGGGTAGTGAGTGTGAACTCAATGGACCCATAAGGCTTCTTTATCTACCAAAATTCTCCATATTTGTTTGATCATTAAAGTTTTGTTTTAAATTTTGATGAAGTTTATGCCAAAACCCCCTTCTCCTATAAAATGCATAAGTCCTTCCAACTAACCTTTTCCAATGTTGTTTTGGTGGTATCTCTTTCCCAAAGAAATCATCTCATTAGTTATTCAGTGGTCTTGACTACTTTAATAGGTAAAATGGTATAAGTAGTCCAATAAGTGTGCATATGGGGACATTGTTGTGATTTTAGGTGACTTATAATAGATAAATGTCTATTTCACTAGATTGTGAGCTTCCTCTATATCATCTCTATTAAAGGATGGAATTCATGTAATGCAAGCTTTTTTGCTAATATGGGGACATTGTTGTGATTTTAGGTGACTTAAGAAAATTGGAATACTTTTAAACAATTTTACTTTGAAAACCAAAGTGAAAAGGCAAGTGCATCTACTGAAAAAGTAATATAGTAAGGTGTTTTTAAGACCCCAAAGTGTTAGTCTCATGAGAATAAATTTATAATTACTAGATTAATTAAATTACAATTATCTAGGAAATTCCAAAGAAATGATTAAAAAGGTGAAAATTGCTAAATTATCCTTACTTGCTTTAAACCTTGCAATTTTGATTTTAAAAATTATTTCTAAATTATTGAAAAATACTGAATTATGGAAAATAGTTGAGGATTAGGTGATTAATGATTTAATCGAGCTTTAAACAATTTTAAAGGCTGAATTATAATTCTTTCACAACTTTAAAACAAATATATTGTTAAGACTTATGTCTTTTCTCTATTAAAGGTTAGTCACACATTCAATTAAGTTAACAAGCTTTAAAAACAAGAAGGTGACTTCTAAAAAATTAATTTCAAAACTCTAGCTCTATTAAATAGTCAAAATTTGTTCATTCATTGATTGATTTATATTTTTATTGGTTTTTCTAACAACCTAAGTTAATTTCTCAAGTCTTAAATTGTCTTTCACTCTAATCTTATGTGGCTAGCTTAAAATCAGGACATTCAGACCATAAATAAACCAAAATAAGATCTTTAAACATGTATTTAAGCTCTTTTAAATCATTAAAAGATCAATCCTTTGTTAGAAAACAAGTTAGTCATATATGATCATCAAAGAATATAAAATATGAAACTTAACCAACATACTTTGATAGATCTAAAAATATGAGCGTAAATAATAGGTTTAAAAGTTACAAAACATCTAAAGAAAGCTCTTGGACATGTCCTGAACTCCTCAATAAGATCTGGACTCCAACATAGCTCTAAATTATCAAGAACTTGTAAAAAAATCAAGGAACATACAAAGGTGCAAGCTTAAGAACTTAAACTTTGATTATTCTGAAAAAAAAAGAGCAAATTAAGTAATAATCCGATATAGAAAACCCCATATGATGGTTTAGAAACCCATATATATGTCTTAGCAACAAGCTCCAATAATTAACAACATAAAACTCAAATTACAAGTGTTTGAAGCTTAGAGACTTTAGGAAAAACTAAGAGAGAAGCTATAGCGTTTGTCTCTAGCTTAATATCTAAAATCTTTATGTGTCATGTGTGTATTTATGTTTTTTTTTTGGCTTTTTGCAACTTCTTTGGACTCGCACTTTGTATTTCTAGACAAGAGAATTAATTAAAAATATTCCTCAACCTCAATATTTGAGATGAGGTGGTGATATGTCTGCATGACCCTAATATGACGAGTTGAATTGAAGTAATACAGCACCCTGAGCCTACCATATTAGACCAAAACTATGGCTCCTATATTAGGATCTCTAGGAACAATACTGGGGTATCTTCAAAACCCCATATAGGTCTTAGAAAATGACACTTTGGCTCTCTTCTTACTCTAATCTTCATAATTTACAAAATAATCTCAATTTCTTGCAACTTAAGCAATTTTAAACATAAATTGAAGATATAAACATGAATTGGGGAGTTAAAACATAACAAATATGCATTAAAAACACAATGAATTTGATAACTATCAGACACCAAGAATCATTAATTGAGGTTTAGATACTTGTAAATTTGTGAAAGAGGATATCCAATATGAAAGATATTAGGAGCTTTGAGATTAATACACTTGACTCTTATTAATATCATAATAAGACTTAAGAGAGCTTTAAAGGTACATAGAAATGCCATTAAGATGTTGATTGAACTTGGATTACCTCAAGAGAACAAGAATAAATTGTCAAAAAATGATAAGTTACAAATTCTTTATTTCCTACATTTGGAATGGAATTTGAAGCCCTTATCCTAATTGATAACTAATTTTATAAGCATAACAAGCATCTCCATACCAATGGTGAATAAATAGGGTGAAAAGGGTCACCTTATCATTTATAGGGGTTCATTTCATGTGATTTTCCTTAATGTTTTGATGTAAATTCACCTCTATTTTATTGTTAAAATGATTCATTTATGTCTTGAAATATTTAATTTGTAGATTAACATCAATCTGAAGTGGGAATCAAGAAAAAGGATTAAACATGGAGCTAAAATAGAGTAAAATGGCATTCTGTAGATACCCCTCATTTGACCCTTCTAGAACTACGTTTAAGTTAGCTTTCAGAGTCAAATTACGGTAGTTAAATGCCATCATTTATCACCTATTCAAGCATCTTTTACATAGTTGTTGGGATATTTCTAGCTTGATCTCCATATTTATTGACTGCAACTTACTCCAACTTATGCCAACTTGATCTGGACACATAAAAGAAGGCAAAGAACTCAAATTCATAAAACTAAAAAGAAGGCAAAGAGCTCAAATTCATAAAACTAACTTTAAATTTAGGTTGTCAAATCTTAGATTTAACTTTGGATTTTTATTTTTCTTTCTCTCATTTGGCTTTTCTTCTGATCTTCTTTTTTAGAACTTGTAATTGATATTTTGATGTTATTTTAAGGATTCTAATGAGTGGCTGCTTAACATTGTCGATCTTCATTTGGTGTTTTCTAAACACTTAAGCACTTGTTTCCTACTCATTTGTTCATATATCTTTAAGAACATGTGTTGTGATGATGAATATGAATTTTCTTGCATATATATGATTTTTTAATTTGAGTTTATGCGAAGGAAGGGTTCTTAAATGGATTTATTGAGTTTTAATCACATGATTAGATGATAATCTTTGTTTAATTTGAGTTATTAAAGCTTGTCTTAACTTGATTACTTAAGATAATATGAAAGACGATTAAAGAACTGAGAAATCTACTTAAATCATTGGAAAAATCAGTAAACAACATGATTTTATTAAATGAATGACCAAACTTTGATTAATGATGAGGGTACTAATCTTGAATATGAATTTAATATTAGAACTTCTTGAATTTTAAGCATAATCCCTATTAATTGATGAATGAAAAAACTTCAATTTAGGATTATTAAAGATAAGGCATTAACTTAACTATAGTGGTGCCTTGATTTAGTGAAGACCCTAGATTAGACATTCCAATCCATTTTGTATCTCAATTAAGTCATTTGAATCCTAAGTATTAACTAGTTAGTCACTTTGGTGTTCTTAAATCAATTTGGAATCCATAGTAATTTTCATAAGTTTTTGGATTAACTTAGTTTTTCGAAGTTAATTTAGTAGTTCCAACCATTTTAAGCTACAATCGTGACCTAGTAGTTTCACTTTTCCCATGGGTTCGAAATTTCAAAATAATAAAAATACTTCACTTTATTACTTGTTGATCGGCGTAATTGCCAGATTTTTTTAGTTTTGAAATCATTTTAAGAAAGTGTGATTGAACTATTTACTAATTAATTGAGGATAAATTTCATATTAAACCAACCTAACAAGTTTTTTTACACCATTTCTAGGGAAAGTAGTGATATTAAAGAATATATCAATGTTAATTAATCTATGGTGTAAATATTGTTTTTTTTCTTGTTTGTTTTTTGTGTTTGCTTTATGTTATGTCTATGTGTTGAAATATCTTTTGGTGCCTAATCTTAAGTATTTAAAAGATATAAAGGATTTGAAAAGATCGCAATAGTATGAGCCAAAAGATGAAAGGAGTGAATGGCGAACCATGATGAATCATATCATGAATCTTATGCTTTTGATTATTCAATGCCTAACCTTGATTATTCTGGGCAAAATTCTTCTCACTTTAAGCCATCTTTTGCTTCTTGTCAATCATCCCATTTCCAAAGTTATCCTGAGCCATATCGTAGCCAATCTTATAACCCTTCTTCTAATTGTGAGGCTAGACTTGCAAAATTAGTAAAAATGAAAGATTTGATAAGAGAGCTTAAAAAAATGAAATTACTCATTGAAGAAAGTAGGGTTAGGGACAAGGTTCTTCTAGCATTATAATTAGAGTCCTAATTGGATCAATTAGACTGAGCAATTAGTCAATTTTCTCCAATTCAATTGTGTGATCCCCTTACTTTAGAATCTAGTGAGCCAATCACTTTTGATATACATAACTGTAATCAAGAGCTTTTAATTTCTTTTGGACAGAATAACGATGCAAATTTGAGTGCATTAATGATGAGCAAGATCTTAAAAGTGAAGAAGTCCTAGATGAAACAATGGTTGAGTTTATGGTTCAATTAGATGGTATTGAGGACAAGCATATGAGTGAATTAGAAAACCATGACTCAGTAGCCATTCCATTTCACCAAGATGATGTGAGGGATCTAATCAGTGGATATAAGGAGAAGCTTATAAGTGAACCAAAGGAGTTTAATGAATCTGTTAATGATAAGGTTTTTAAGAGTAATGAATTAATGGAAATTAAGGCACCACTAGAGAGCATTGATTTTCTACGTGTTGCTACATATGATCCTAGGCCAAATGTAGTCATTCTTACATTCTTACCATGGTCCTTTGTTAAGGGTAGGAGTCATGCATTTTTTTTCCTCAAAGGTAAGATTTGTGATACTTTTAAACACCTACTTAAAGGTGTAAGAGCCTTTAGGGAATTAGCTTGCCCTTATGAAAAGAATGGATTAAATTAATTGGATGGTAAGCTAAATTTCAATTGAAAATTCCATAATGTTAAGGGCTAGCTAAAAGACCTTAAAGAAGCACTTGTTAAGAGGCAATATAACCCTAAATTAAGTTTATTTATTTTAATTTGTATGCCTTAGGTTTAATTTTTATCTAGCTTACTTTTAAATTAAGTTCCTAAGTTCATTATCTACTATTTTGATGTGTTTTTTTTTTGTTTTCTATTGGTTTTGTTTTTGAAAGCCTCTTTTTTTAATCCTTAATTAGAGCTTAGTGTATTTTTTAAAATCTTATTTAAGGTGTTTTCAAGTCTTTTCTTAAGTTTTTAATTTTTTTAGATGTGTGTACGAATTCTTTTCTTTTAGTAATGTGTTAATCTCTAGGTTGTGTGTGTTTTTATTGTGTTTTTCTTCGATTGTGTTTTTATTTAAGTTAGTGTGTTTCTTTTTAATTTCCTTTTTAAGTATGATTTAAGTGGTTGAATCTTGAAGTGTTTAAGTCTTTTCTTTTAAAGTAAGTTTTTATTTTAAGTTTTTTTATCTTTATTTAATTTAATTTAAGTGTGATTCTTGTGTTTTTAGCCTTGATCCATGTTTCAATTTTTTTTTAATCCATCTAGAGTCATTAGGACTTAAATTAGGATTAATTTAGTTAATTTTAGTGTGTTTTTAACCTGAAAATATCTTTTTAGGGACTAAAACGGTGGTGATTAACCACTCTAACCCATTGTTTCACCTCTATCTATAGACTTAAATAGTAGGAGTTAAATGGCACTATTTAACTCCCAAGATACCGCCATCTAACTCCATATTTCACACAAAAATGACACTATCACATTCTTCTTCTTCCTCTTCTCTCTCTAGACACTATTCTTCGAAGGATTCGTCCCTTTTTCTTTCCGAAGCCCATATCTTGCTTATTTCTCACTTAAATTTTGTGTTCTTGGTGTCTATTTGTCATAATTTGTGTTTTAAATACGATTATACCCTTTAATTTCTCAAAATATTCTTATAATCACCACAAAATCATTGCAACTCTTCGGGTTACTATTTATAATTATAGGTGAATTTTTTATTTTGCTTGAGTTTTAGGCATTCAATTGCTTAGATTTTTATACCATTGTGTTAAAAATTCCATCATCTTTTTAATGATACCTATTTTTTTCTTAATTCGATAATTAAAATTTTGTGAATTTTTTGATAAAATAAATATTCATGCAAAACTTCCAAATCAAATTTGAATTTCTTAGTGTTTTTTTAGTATTTTTGGTATGATTATTGAACAATTTTAAGTCAAATGGCACCTTGGCAGTCTTTCAAAGCCTCTAACTTGAGAAAGAGGCTTGCATTTAATCATTCTCGATTTACGAGTCAAGAGAAATATGATTAGTTTGATGATATGATTTCTAATAAAATCATAGTTGAAAGGCTTGTTAAAGCTGATGTGGAGGTCTAGTTTCATGTTTCAACCACTTTCCAAGCCTTTTAGTGACTTCTAGTTCTCACTCTTGTTAGACCGTGCTACCCATTGCTAGTCAAGGAGTTTTCTTTTTTACCAATATAAAGGAGAAAAAAACTTCTAACCTTCTTGATGTTCAATCATCAGTGCGAGGTACCTCAATAGTCATAAATCAATCATTCTTTCTACTTTCTTAGGGGTACTAGATGTAGGAGATATTTATATTCATTAAATGGACGGAGTTCAAGGTGGTTTTGTTTCTTTCAATCCCTCATTTTCAATTGATGTAGCTATAATTTTATTAGGTTTGATTAGTCCAGCTAGAACGAGAGGGTATCTTACCAATCAATTATCTATTCAAGTTCGTATTGCTACAACATTATTTAGTCATAATATGCTTCCTAGAGCTAATGGTGTCAATGAGATTAGGTTTGATGACACATATCTATTATCTAAGTTGCTTCATGAGTTTGGAATTATAAAGGGATTGCCCTTAATGAGATTTACTTTATGGAGCATGAGGAATGTAGTCTGACTTACTCACTAGAAAAAAGAACTTCTTTCCGTGCTTAATCAAAAGTTTATTTTAGATGGCAGGAGTCTCTTTTAATGGTGGGGTTCATATTAGGCTAGCCAACTCTAGCCAACTCTATTTTCTTTAAACAAAATGTCCATGCACCTTTTATTTGAAGCATTAGATTGATGTATAATAGATAAAGTTTCTATGTGCAAATCCGTTAATGATATTTAGTATAGATTGGAAGAAATTTATGTAGGTGTCCATAAGGTTAAGATATTGGAAAATATAGAAAAATGGTAGAATGAAATCCTTATGTACTTTACAGCAAAGTAACGCGATGATATATCTCCTTTAAATTCTTTGATAGAAGGAAATGAAGTACCTTCTAACTCTCAATATTATGATGAGAATGATTATGACGATTATGATAATGATTTATCATATGATGAACTAGTTAAATGCCTTAGGATTGTAGTTTGAAAAGGAAGAATATTTCTTCTAAGCATAGGGAAATTTAAATAAATTGGATGAATACATACATTGAAAGAATGAAAAATGAAGAGCATGACATAATTAATGCATGATAGTAATTAATAGGTTGAAGAATGGGATTAATTCCATGTTAGAGTCTAGGATTGTGAGTAATGTTTTCAAGAATAATGATGATAGGGAGGAGTTATTAAATGAAAATATATGTTTAAAGAAGGAAGTAAATGCTGTCAAAGAATCTTTTTCAAAATTCATAAAGGGAAAAAAGAAAATAGATTGCATGCTTGGAGCTCAAAAGGCTTCTAATAATAGGAAAGGTTTAGCATTCACTCAAGGGAGTTGTTTCATAGATGAAAAAACAATTTTTGTAAATGGCAAGAACTTAGAAGACGAAATTATTCTTAAGTCCTTATTAGAATATGTTACATTCACACTTAGACCTTAATCAAGGAAATGCCACCATGCATTCTTGTATAGGTAGGCTAGACAAAATGTGCATTAAGGTAGAAATAGGTATAATTTTCATAGAAATGCATAACCATCTCTTAATGTGCTTAGGCCTTCATTAAGAAAAAGAGGTCCTACATATTTTCAGGCTCCTTACATGCATGATAATAACATTAGGAGCATTTCACATTTACATCCTGGAAGGCATTTTTATCAAGAAAAGAATAGGAATAACGTTATATCATAATTTAGACATAATATAATAATACATGGTTATAACCCTCATATGCATATACGTAAATCTAAAAATTTGTCTCATGCATATTCTAGGCTATAATTTCATCAAAAGAGAACATATAGTGCTAGAAGACTTAGACATATATTTAGATGTCATGACAAGTGTAAGCCTTATGACACCTAAGAGGGGGATTAATGGGTATTTAAAAAATATAAAAAATTAAAACACTTTAAACACTTTAGGCCATTTTAATTATATGATTTTTTTTTCCAAAATTCACCCTATATGAGAAGATTATGCTTAAACCAATATCAATAAAATTCTAGCAATAACAAAACAAACACAAAAGCATAAATATAAAGAGATAAGGAAGAGATAAACACCGAGATTTATAGAGGTTTGCCTATCCTAAAGATAGACTATGTCCTCTTTTTAACTAGTTGCTGAAAATTCACTAATAACTAATTTTACTTTAAATGGGTGAAGAGTAACCCTTACAACAATCTTGGTTCTAAGGTCAAGAGGAATCTTTATAACATTCTTGATTCTAAGGTCAAAAGAAACCTTTACAACAATCTTAATTCTAATACTAAGAGGAACCTTTGCAATCTTACTTTAGTATGAAGAGTAGCCCAACAACTTCGGTCAAAGGTCAATAGGAACTTATATAATACTCTTGAATTCTAAGGGTCAAAAGGAACCCACCAATCTTACTTTCCAATGGATGAAGAGTATCTTTTATATACATCCAAATTATACAATTTTTTACCAAAAATACAACCTTTAAATCTAGCTCCCTTAAACTTCAAAACAAGCTTATATAACTTAATAAAAGTTGAACAAAATCAAAGTAAGATAAGGGCTCAAATGCAATTAATGCAATGCTTATGCCTTATGCTTTCTCTAATACTCATACATATCATATATCAATCTAATTCACATTCAATGATCAACACAATTCAAATCTTGTTTTCTACAGGTCAGGAGCAACCTATCAAAAATCTTTTTAATGGAAAAGAGAAATCTTTAACTTAATCAATAACTCCACAAATTCAAATTCTCCAAAATAAAGTAACCAAGCACACCATTAATGTTGTTTCACTAAAGCACATGCAATAAAAGTGTTTATGAAACTTTTAGAGGAAAAATAAAATTATTATAGGCATCCCTACCACTCAATTGATCATACACAATCAATTTGTTCCTTAAAAATGAAATTAAATAGCCAAATAATCATATTTAACTAAAATAAACACAAGCTATCAAACTATGCAGTCTTAAGGTTCTAGCCTATAGATAGATGATTTTAACAACATAAATGGCATGAAATCAACATAATAAACATATTAGAACCTAAATCAAGCAGTTAGTAATAGATCTCAATAATAAAAATAATTTTATCTCACAGATCGGAAGGTCTAAATCAAGATTACAAGGGAAATTATCAAACCTGGATAGTTTTAAGTAACCTATAATGATTAAGCTTACTCGAAAAATATAAAAGCTTATAAATCCAAAACAAAATTATGGAACACTCCTAATGCCTTAAGCAAGTAGAAAATATTAAACTTGCAACACTAAAAACAAATTTAAGGAGTGAAACTAAAGTGGAATGAAGATAGACTTAAAACTTGATAGCTTTGAGCAATCTATAAACTTAAAGCTCAATCAAACGTTATAAGTGCTTACAAATCAAAGTAAAAGTTTCAATGGATTCTTGAGACCTTAAACAAATAGAAAACAACAAATCTAATAGCCAAAAACTTATTAAATAAAATCAAAATTTAATAACTACCAAAACAAAGGCAGCTTTAAGGAATAGAGCTTTGAAGGCTTGAATCACATGAAATACTCACTTAAAAATTCAAAAGAAAGATCAGTGAGATTTGACTATGTCTACACAAATTGGAAACAACATGTTTGTGGCACTAGAAACAAAATTAAGACAATAAAATTAGAGTAGAGTGACAGCAGTGCAGAAAGTAAAGACAGTTTGAGTAATTGAGAGATTTTTATCTTGTAAACATTTTTTAGAGCATCTAAAAAGTGTTTAAAATGTTTAGAAATTATATATATAGTGTTAGGAAGAAGTTGAAGACACTAGAAATAGAAACTAGCTGTTTAGAAGGTCAAAATTTTGTTAAAAACCAAAGGTCCAAAATTAGCTGTTGGAGACAAGGACTACTACGGTAGTATCTAGGAGTAATACAGCGCCCTAGAGCCTACCGTAGAGCTCCTAGGAAATGGGGGTTATACAGTTCCCTGCTAGCCAGGCATTTTACTTTAGACTGCTTGTTGTTTTGCTTCAGAAAAATGTGAAACATGCTCCAAATAAATTTTAAATCTTTCCAAACATATCCCTAACATTAATTAACATCTTAAGTAAGTTTTAAAGTATAATTCAAGACTATTTGAATCATCAAAATATTTTAATTAATACAAATATAATAATTGCCTTTATTATGAATACTTTTCATTCTTAAACAATTTTAAAACTTTTCAAACACTTCATAAACCATTTATAAACAGAAATTCATAATGTCATTATAACACAAACAAACTCAAACACATATGATCAACACTTAAACAACATTTCAATTCATTGAAACATATCAACAAACATACATTAAATCAATTCAACACATTTCAACTTAATTAGGAAACATTTACCTTATATTCCATTCTAATTCAATTTTAAACGTCATAATCAAATTCAATTGATCACTATAACCATAATTGAACTCTTATATGATTATATGCAAATATATCATGCAAATGTGAAAGCCCTTTTCAAGCATTGATTAAAAATCAAGTTTAGGACATTTACACCTTAAACCCTTTTCCTAAACCTATCCAAACTTTGATTTTCATTCTTTTGATCTTGACTCTTAATCATCACTTGATCTTCAATCCTTATATATTCTTGATCACTCAATTCTTAAGCTCTTCTACCTTAGGCTGCACAATTATGTTCTTGCACTTTAAACATTAACCTATCTTATAAAGCATCAAAAACTTAAACATTAGTAATAATAATGTTTTTTCATCATTAAAACACATGATTGAAATCAACTTGGTTTAACAATACACTTAATGGTATATTTCATTCTCACAAATCATGTATGCATGGACATAATCCTATGGCCACATCATATTCTTAAGAACAAACTCTATATGCACACAAAGACATATCATCAACCTAGGAGAGCTTATTATAATAGGAGAAATGCATTTCAGAATAAAGATCATAAGTTTCATCATGCATATTTCAGATGTTATGTTTATGGTCATTATGGTCATATAGAAAAGTTTTGTTTTGCTAAACATAGGATGAGTATAACACCTTTAAAAATAAGGGTTGAGAAAGATGTTAAAATTAACCTGATTTAAGTTTATGTGGTACTTAAAATACATTAGTTTCTTTGTTTTGCAGGTCAACATTAATTAGTGTAAATAGTTGCCAAGTAAAAAGAAGCAAAAAGAAAATATCTCTATCAATTTCATGAAAAATGGAAAATTCCTCATGGAATCCTCAAATGAATCAATTAAGAAACATTATTAAATCAAGTGAGCATAAGAGAATTTGGTATCATATGGCGATGTAAATAGGAGGTACATTTATGATTTTATTTGAAAAGTTTAGCTTGACATGGTTTCTGGAATTTTATACTTGATTTGAGGATGTTGACCTAGGTTTATATATTTTGGGTAAGAAAATTTGTTGAATGCATTTAGATAGAGCTACTGCATGAGAGAGTAGAATGAATTTTGAATTTGGTTCATTGCATTAAAATTATTGTATGATTTGAAAAAAGATTTTTTTTTAGTATAAGAGAGAGTCATTTATAATTAGAATAATTTACAATTGGTATCATTCACATATGTTATCTTTTAGAATTGGTATTAGAGTTTTTGTATGATCCTTTCAAATTTATGTATGGCATATGTTAGACAAAATAGTTTTTTAAATTAGTATCATGTTTTTACAAGTGGTATCATTTTTGCAAGTACTATGATATTTGAAAATGTGCATATTTTTTAAAAATTTTAAGAACTATCATAAATGTGTTTTCATAATATGTTTCTAGGTTGTTTTTATGTGTTTTAAGTATTGTTTATGTGTTTTAAACTTAGTTAGTATAAACTTTTACATCCCTTTTCATTATCTTTAACGTTTTTTATTATTGTTGGTATTTTTTAGTATTTGAGGGAAAAATATGAACTTATTTGAGGAATGAATTGATGCATTTTGATGCTTAGAATTGTAGGTAATGAATAAAACTCAAAATCAGTATCATTTTACGTATTACAACTTTGGTGATTCATTAGATGCCCTTATAGAGCTCAAATTACAATGAAATGTTACAAGGAGCTAGAATCACATGTAAGGAGCTTACATATCAAATTGGAGGTCAAAACGAGGTCTGTGGACTATGAGATAGTGAAAATACCAAGCGAAAGTCAAAGTTAGAAAAAGCTAATTTGACAGGGTGACGTGACAAAACATGTAAGGACGTGTTTTATGAGATTTTGGGATTAAATGGTCGTGGAAAATAACCTAACAGAAATATTCTTATCTTAGGAGAGATACAAGATAGAAAATAAGGTTTTTATAGAGAGAAGGAAGGTGGAGAACTCAATTTTAGAGAGGAGACTCAAGATTTAACAAGTGCTATCCCGATTTTCCTAAAAAGGAGGCTTCAACATACACCATTAGTTTTCTCTTTTCCTTTGCCTTCCT
>JAOXYD010022465.1:0-14542 GCA_028565735.1 Pinacopodium congolense | reverse complement strand
GAGAGTGGAGTAAAAAGATGGAACTTTTGTTAAAAGTGAACTAAAAGTCAACCATCAACGGCACCCTGCTAGGGTCACGCTGATGGATAAACATGGTGCCATTAATTGATGAACATAGTTCTTTTGTTAATGGACGATAGGGTTCCATTAATGAACGTGCAGCAGTCATTTTTTAATTAAATCTTCAACATTTGCAGCTTGTCTTCTTCCTCCACTTACAGTTACTCCGTCCCTATATAAAAAGACCTCCCCCCAAACGTTTTATGCATCAGTTTTAGGATCAAAACACCTTAGTTTTCAAAACAAAGTAGTCTTAGGTTGTTTTTCATTTCTTTTTTTTTTTTTGTAATTTGAGATTTTTAGGTTGATTGGAGTTCCAACAACTGTAATCGTGTGGTTCAGAGTTAGAATACCATCTGGGGATGTGATTTGGTTCATTCTAAACTCTTAATTTCATATATTATTATTGTTATTTTGAATTAATCAAAGGCTTGTTGCTTAAATTATATTTATTATATTCTTTGATTAATTATTGTACTTAATGTTTAATTTTAGTTAAGTTATTATGCTTAATATGATTATGGATGGTTAATTGTGTTAATTTATGATTAATGCATGATTAGTGAGTTAATATTTGTTTATTGAATTCTTAATTCTTGTCTTGAATTGATCACTTAGGATATTACCATAAGATAATCTAGGATCTGACAGTCTATACCTAGGTTATTAAAAAAGTCAATAAAAAAAGTGGTTTAAATTATTGAAATAACCAAAGATTGGTTGATCATGAGGGTGCTAGTCTTATATTAGGATGGTAAACCTATTACCTAAGTCTGAGGTATAACCAAATCCCAAGATAAGACTAATAGAGATAAGTCAGTGTCTTAACTATAGTGTTGCCTTGAATTAGAGAAAACTCTAGATTAAGCATCACTGATCAATTAATTAAATCATCTACCACCAAAGCTTAACAAAATAATTTAGGAAAAGCAATTTGTGACCGTTTTACAATTGATTGGAATTTTTTTTATTTTTTAGAATAGCTTTTAGTTATTTAATTTCTTAAATCATAAAGCTGAGTGTGCTCTAGATAACTGTAATTTGATTGATCTAGTACTTACATCCTATAAACTTACTCGTGGGATCGATACTCGAAGTCTTAGATATACTCCACTTTATTATCTATTTGACCAGTAAGCTTGTCGAGAGTTAGTCTCGAATTAATTGTTAAATTGAGTATTGAAAGATAGATTAATTTGAGCTAATTTTGTACGTGGCCAACAACAATCAAATACACACACCTAAGTGCACATGCCAAAACCTCCAATACAATTGCTTTTTTTAATTGTAATAAAAATATATTAAAAAAAATAAAAAAGGGGGATTTAAAGATCTATAATGGAAATTAATTTTCTAGTTAAGATAAATCAATTTTTTTGTTAAATAAAATTAGAAATTAATTTTATAATTGAAGTAAAATGTTTAGTTGAATAGAAATTAGAAGTATGTTTCTAATCAAAACAAAGATTATAAATAAACTTTTTAACTAATATAAACTAGTTTCTTTAGTTAAGAAAATTTTATAGAAATATATTATATTTAAAATAAAAATTTTAGCATCAAGTTTTCTAATTGAAAAACTAATTAGTTTAGTTAAATAAAAATAAAAATTAGAAAAAGGTTTCAAATTAGAATAAAATTAGAAATTAGTTTTTTCATTAATTTAAACTTTTTTTGTTGAACAAAAAAAATTAGAAATAAGTTTCTAATTAAATTAAATATATATAATTTAAAAAAATTTGTTTAGTTAAATAAAAATAAGAAATATGTTTCTAATTAGAATAAAATTAGAAACAAATTTTCTGGTGAAAATAAATTTGTTTTTTTTTTGTTGAATGAAATTATAAAAGAGTTTATAATTAAAATAAAATCAAAATTATGTCTTCTAATTAAAGGGAAAATGTTAGAAATAAGTTTATAATTACATTAAAATTAGAAATGAGTTTTCTAATTGAAATAAACTAATTTTTTAGTTGGATTAAAATTATAAATAAGTTTTCTAATTAAAAAATACTTTGTTTAACTGAATAAAATTATAAATAAGTTTCTAATTATAATAAGAAAATTAAGAATAAGTTTTCTAACTAACGATAAAATAATTTGTTTAGTTGAAGAAAATTAGGAATAAGTTTTCTAATTAAGAAAAATTTTATATTTTTTATTTGAAAGAAATTAGAAATAAGTTCTTATTACACGATTTATATTTGTGTATGGAAATTGCAATTTAATTGTTATATGAATAAATGATAGGCCATATATGTGATCTTTCGATTTTATAAGTAAATGAATCATGATTGTTTACTTAATGTGTGAATCACATAATAATAACATGCAACTATAAAATTTCTCTTTTATCATGGAAACTTAGTGTTTTGAGCATGTCTTTTACATCAAAGAACATTATCATTGAACTCAATAAGGGTGGAAAGTTAAATGGTAATAATTATAATACATAGAACATGAAAAGGTGAGAAGTTAAATGGTAATAATTATAAGACATAGAACATGAAAGTCCAATATACATATTGGAAGACCAAGGGACTCTAGAACCATTATATATAATCATGAATGTTACTGAGTATAGTAATATAGTCTAATATAAGAAGGATCATGATGTATATAAGAATTGAAAAGGAAAACTTGTTAATGTGCATTACATTATTGAACAATATAGACTAATAATGAAAAAAAATACACTACCATCCACAAAAAGTAATTAATAAGACAATAAATATATAATAATGGTAATGTTTATCAAAAGAAATCTTGCATCATAGTAATCCATGCCATTGCGGAGTCTAGAGGACGAGTAAAAATACAAGCAAATCAAACAAAAAACAAACATACAAGTAAAGATGTTGCAGCTGACTATCCTTGGACGTCATTGTTGGGAAGCTAGCTAAAAAATAGGATTGAGGGGAGTTAGATCTTTAAGTTCATATCACCTTATGATATCTAATAGCATGCTCTCACTCTATAAAAATTGTTCTAGCATAGACACACATATATGATGCATGATAAAACACTTATAATGCACATTAAATTATAGAGAAAGAATATTTGTAGGACCTTAGTCTTCAAAGATAATCTTCACAATATTAAACCTCAAATGGCTATGAGGAGTTAAGCATCACAACAATCTAATCATATGCATATACTCATATAACCATAAGGCTCTCTTAATATAAGAGGACTATGGGGAGTTAAACAACACCAACAGACTAACCCTCACTCAATATGTCCAAAGTCATAATCAAATCAACATTCAACATATTAAATAAGGATCTAACCAAGATATCAACTAGAATTGGTTCATGCATCTCTTATAATTAATACCTGTAACATCTAGTCCTAATGCATATCCATTAAGTGGCATGTCTTATAGGGTCCCCCTCCTCCACAATCACAATCATACACACACTTAAATTATCAATCACATAATTTCAGCAGGCAATCACTCAATTATACGAAGATCATCATAAATGCATATATAATGCTCTAGGTATCCAATTCGTATATATATATACTTAAATATTTTCATAATAATAACATGGGCTTTGTGATAAGGATTATATGATTACATATATATATCGTACGTATCAATACATTTTTTATATATATCGATATTATATATATATATATATATATCCATACACTTGAGCTCCACATCTATCTAAATCTAATATGCCATTGTCTATCTAGCTTTGAAATCATGTTCAAGGCATACGAATAAGTGAGTATGAAATTACTTGAATATTGTATTTCTTCGTTCAAACCTCGTGATGCATATCTTACTTCTGACATATCTAGAAAATAGAAAAGAGAATTTATTAATCAAAGTCATTTACTACTCATTAGGCTTGATTAAAAATGTAGGACCCATTAGAAGTGTTAAGGTGAGTCAATTATACAATTCAAGTCTAGATTCCTATTCTCACCTAAACTTCTGTAATTTTTAATTCATAAAACATTACGAATTTCATTATAGTTTTTAAGAAACAAATTACTAATACAATTTTTAGAAATTTCAAAGTTTTTTTCTGAAAATATTGTTGGAAAGTCGTCGAAATAGTATCTCCTATGATTGGAATATTCCTTTGGTCACTAAAAAAATGTTCAGTTTTAGAATTGAATGATTTTTATACCAATTAAAAGATTTTAATGAGTAGAACACTTTCATGAAAGCAATAAACTTCAATTCTCAACAACTTGCAACAAATTAAAGAAAAATCATTTCAAAGCCCTTACTTAACTGCAAATGGTGACTAGTGATGGGATTATAAGGCTTTTGTTCCTGAGGTCGAGAAGAGCCTAATGGTGGTGTTGGTTGTCAGTAATAATCACCAAAGGGAATGGATTGAGGGTGGACAATTTTTCATTGTTTTTCTTCTTCAATTTTTATGATGATTTTGGTGATTTTATAAGAAAATTTTGATATGGTTGTGATAGAATTGAAGAGACAAGTTGATTGATAAATATATATTGTTAATCGATTAAAGTCGTCAGCTGTGAAGAATGAAGGAAGAAGATGGTTTCATAAATAGTAACCTTTATGGGGGTTTAAATTAAAAATAAGAAAGATGGGTGTGAAAGAGACAAATGTATGTTTTTATGTATATATCATCCACAATGACAAGGATTATTAGTTTTCAAAATTTCTTTTGTTGTACGCTATCATTATTATATATTTACTATGTTATTAATTATTTTTCTTAGATGTTGTGTATATTTGTTTTTCTAATAATCAAGTTTATGTGTGATATGAGGGTTTTGGTCTTTGAGTCTCACCTGCTGATCATGAGGCAATTACATGCCTAATTCAAATCATGATAAAATTTATATAAGAGCTTAGGTTAAAAGATTTGAGGTGTAGGATATGGTTCTTAAGGAAAAATGATCAGCATAATTTATAGTTTCTCCAGTGACCAAAATATTTCTTCAGTCACCAGAAAAATATTCAGTTTTAGAATTAAACGATTTTTTAACCAATTGAAAGCTCTTTATGAATAAATTTTTTTAATAAAAGTTACAAATTAAAATTCCCAAAAAAATGGAACGAATTTAATAAAAATCGTTTCAAAGCCTTAAACTCTATTTTTGTCAATTGGCAGTGATGCAAATGGTGACCAATAAGGAGACTATAAGACTTTTGATCCTGACATCAAGAGGAGTCTAATAGTGCTGGTGATCATCAACAACAATTACTGGCGACAATGGATCAAAAGTTGGCAACCTTTTTTCATTTTTCATTTTCAATTTTCGTGATGATTTTAGTGATTTTGTAGGAAAAATTTGATAGGGATGTGATAGGCTTGAAGAAAGAAGTTGATTGGTATATATGTTTGGCTAGTTAAAGTTACTAGCGATGAAAATGGAGGAAGATGATGGCTTTATAAATAATAGCCTTTAAAGGGGTTTAAAGGAAAAATAGGAATAAAAGGGGTGGAAGAGAGAGAAATATATGTCTAGATATATATATATATATATATGAGGGGTATTATAATAGACTATGACATAATGCATGAGTACTAAAAATATGAATGTTCTAAGGATATATGGTTTGCTTTAATTGCATTTTTTGTAAGTACCTTTATAATTAAATTGAGGTCACTTGTTATCAAGTTTTATACTTGTAAAAAGTGTCCTAATCATACAAATACAAAGGCATTTGAGATACATGTCAAACATGACATTTGAATTAAGAGATGCTCATTATCAATTGTTTAATGAGCAATAAATACTAAGTTGTAATCTAGTATGTACCTTAGAGTTAGAAGCATATACAAGATTTATTTGATGCATTAATGAAATTAAGACAATAGAGGCTGCTTAGAGGCAACTTGGGATAAAACAAGAACATCTTAAAGCTCCTAAATTGACTTTTGGGGTATATTTTATTAAGTCTAGCTCACATGGAGTTATGACATCTGTTGTTTAATGAATAAGGATAAGACATAGGGATAAGCATTTCATTACGTCTTTAGATGACAATATTTGATATGGTTAAGTTTATTTTATTTCTCACAAATCAAAAGAATTTGATTACTTCATAAAATATATGAAATTGAAAGAAATCAATTATACAAGAAATTAAAACCATTGAAGTATTATCAATGACAAGAATACTTGTTTGAAAGGTTCAAGATGTTATGTGATGAAAAGGAACAGAAAGACACCTGATTGCTCTTTAAACTCTTCGATAGAAAATGATGTCGTTGAAAGATGGGAAAGGACATTATTAGAAATGATTAGGATTATGATGGCACAACCAAATTTGTAAATCACCTTTTTATGGTGATATCTTGCTAATAGATGCCTATGTACCTAATCAAGTGCCCATGAAATCAATTACAAGTACCTTATATAAGTTATAGATAGGTAGAAGGTCTAACATGAAAATTTTAAGATCATGGGGCTATGCTAAATATGCTCAAGATTTCCTTCATAAATATGGGAAAATACATATTAAAGGGAAGAAAAGTATCTTCATTAGATATTCTTCATATATAAAGAGAATGAGTTCATAAGTGAATAAGGCAATAGAGGAATGACTGAATTTAAATTAGGAGATGTTATATAATAAGGTAATAGAGGAATGACTGAATTTTAATCAGGAGATGTCATATTTATAGAAAATGAACTTCCAAAGCAAGGCAAGATAGGTAAATTCCTATCTTGATATAAGACAATTGATCAAAAAGGTGCACACGCCTTGTAGCTAAAGAATGTACATAATAGAAGGGATTGATTATAAAGGAAATTTGACTATCAGTTTTAAAGTTTGCTTTAAATCATCTCATTTTAGTTATAATAGTTAATGTGGATCTTGAATTACATCAAATGGATGTAAAGACTGCTTAGTTTTTAATGGGACATGCCTAAAATGTAAAGTATATCAATTATTGAAATTGGTTTATGATCTAAAGCAATCTTCAATGTAATAGTACACTCATCTTTATAATGTAATCATTTCATGTGATTTTAATATGATATGTGAAGAACATTGCACATATAATAAAAGATCCACAAATGAATTTATGATTTCATTTTTAATGTGAATGGTATTTTAATTACTTATAATGACTATTTTTTTCAACAAATCAAGGACTGGTTGTCATCCGAAATTATAAATGAAAGACATGGGAGATATTACATAAGATAGCACCCTAATTATACATCTTTTAGACATGTTTTCATAATGATTATCTTAGGTTTAAGAGGTAATTCCATGTGATTTAGGTTCATATTTCGATAATTTTTTAATGAGATGTTGCTTGTAGTAATTTAGATTATTATTTATGTTTTATAGGACTTCAGTGAGCAATCTAATGCAATTTTGGAGTTAAAACATATATTGAATCAATTTGATGAGTTAAGACATCATGTCATGAAGTTTCACATAAAATATCGAGGCCATAGCAGATTCCATGAAGATTGCATTAAGAGAAGAGTAAGAGAAGCTGAAACAAGTGATAGCTCAATTGTAAGTGATTTTGGTGCAAAATTAGTTACCTTTTTAGAGTTGGAATTATTGTGAAATCAATTTGTAGATCAAGAACATCATAATATTTAGCTCTACAAATATCAAGGAAAAAGGAAGAGCAACTAAGAAATTATAAATGAAAGATCACGAAAAGCCAAAAGTTGAAAATGTTAAAGAGATCAGGGGCAAGCTCATGCCTGTGAGCTTGCCTATGATATTTTTCTAGAAATTCTTAAGTCCTAGCTTACGACCATAAGCCTATCATGTCCCCTTAATTATTTAAGCAATTTTAGGTTTTGTCTCATTATTCTTGGTTCCTTAAAGCCATAGAGTCACCACCAAGACCCTAAAGTTTAATCTTAAGCCATCTTAACAAGAATTTAAGTAAGATTGACGGAGAAGTTAGAACAAACATTAAGAAAGTGGAGATCAAGATTATATTTCGCAACAAGAATCATAAGGGAGTCAAGAGATTGAAGAAACTTCACCATGAGCTTTGCCATCCCTACTCTTGTATTAATTTTTATTATTGTTATTATTTTCTTTAATTGGTAGATAGATCAGTGAAGCATCTTAGGGATATAGTTGAAGATGTACTTATGCAATTTGATAAGTTTATATTCTCTATTGATTTTATGATCTTGGATGTTGAAGATGAAGATGAAAGTCCTTTAATTCTATATCGTCCTTTTTTAGCTACCTTTAAAGTAGTGATTGACTTTTTTTAAAAAAGATTAACTCTTATGATTGAGGATGAATTAATCACTTTTCCATTTCTAAAACTATTATACCATCTTTAAATGTGAAGCCATATTTTCCATCTTTCGATAAGGTGTTTGATGGAATCCCAAGTGGTTTGGAAGAGAAGACACAAATTAAACACCTGAAATTTAACTGTTTAATGATTTCAGGCTTTGAATGTTATCAAGATGAAGTAAATCCAACCCTCAATGTGAAGGAGTTAGATGAATGGAGAAGTGATGATGTAGGATAAGTAAAGAGTTATAAAATTCAGAAGAAAAAGAGGGTTTAAAAGAGCAAAATGCTAAACACTTCACAAAGAAAACGGTTATTGAGCTAATGATATTAAAGAAGCACTTTATAGGAGGGAACCCACTTTTTTTTTCTTATTTTGGTTTTTTTATTTATTTTCATTTGACTCTCTTTGAATTAGTTATATATAGATTATATTGTGCAAATTTTCAATGCTTGCATCTACTTATGTTTTACATACTTTTTTGTTGTGTTTTCTTTTCATCTTTAAGCGCATAAGAATACTTTAGAACCCATTTAATTTTTTAAAATAACAATAATTAAAAAAGTAAAAACTCATGGGCAAACTCATGCCGTGAGTTCACTTATGAATTTTGGGCAAAGAATGTCATAGGCAAGGTCAAACCTTTGAGTAGGTCAGGTTGAGTGTTTAAAACACATGACTCACCTCTATTTCACTTGCCTTTCCCTTTATTTTCTATCATCTCTACACCAAATCAATGCCTTAAACCCTAAATTTTGTGTTCTAACTCACTTCTCTACTTTAAATCAATAAGGTAAATCACTTTTCTCTTAAGTATTTTGGGTTTTGTTTCATAGATTAGGGTTTTTTATGCTTGAGTTTCTTATCTTTATTTGAGGTGATTTTCACCAACTTTTAGATGCAAGAAGTTGTTTAATAATGCTCTTGTCTATGGTATAACCTTTATTTCACAATACCTATTCAATTTAATGTTGATTTATTTTATTTTTCATATTATTTTAGGTAATTTCTGAATTTTGATGGTTTTTATTTATGACCTAATTATGATTTATCTTACTCTTGTGAGCTTATTATTATTTAGTAGTGATTTATGCTTCTTCTAAACCGCTTTCCCATGATTAATCTCCTATATAATATGAATTGGAGCCATCTTACATAAATTTTGTCATAGAGGATGATTAATATGTGAATTTCAAATATGTTAGGTTGGAAATAGTATTGAATGATTCACATCTTATTTTGGGTTCATTGCATCCCTATTGCTTCAAAGAACTTCCATATTTGTATTGCATGGGGATCAATTGCCCTCTTGTACATTAATTGACACTTATAACGTATCATTTGTATGCTTCATATTGAAAGGGTGATTTTTGTCAAGCAATGATGAACCATCCATTTATAGAACATATTACATGCTCGAATATTTAGAGCTTTGATGGTTAATACATTAGTATGGTGATATGTTCACATGTCTCTATGATCTATGAATTATTGTTATTCGAAATGACTATGAGCAATAATGATTCCTATACTACTTTTACAGGAATTGTGCCTAGGAGAAAGGAATTCACAAAGAAGGCAGACCATGATAGGCCTCCTTCTCCTCAAAGTAGTGACAGCGAAGCCTTAGACATTCACTTTAATAGCCCCATAAATACCAATAAATACAACACACTTCTTCAATAGAAAGTTAAGCCAACCAAGTATATAAACTTTAATGATTTGGAGAGCTTAAGCATAGTGGATTCAGTTAAATAATAATCAAAGGTTGAATTTTGGGAGAGTTTTACAAAAATTAGGAAGTCCATTTATAAAAAATTGTTTTACGAGTTTTTTGCCACATTTAAGTTTAAGAAACTAGACTTGCCCCTAGTGAGAGGGACATGAGTGCAGAACTAAAAGATAATGATGAATTTGATGAGGAGGCAGCAGGTGATACTAGATCTTCCTCAAGTGTTATACCATATACCATAACAGACTTAGATCAACTCAGTTCCCAGGTGGGGGCTCTATGTCTCGAGATGGGAAATTATCAAGCAATCAATGACATTAGATGGGCTATCGATAGCTATAGAAGGGGAAGTAAGAGGAGTTACATCAACAAAGGTAAAAGGATTAGAGGATCTAGCAAGAGAGATAGGAGCAACAGCAAGCATGATGACAACAATACGTGCAGTTCTACCTTCCATCACCACTACCACAAACTATAGAGTAATACAAGTCATGGATCTTAGGCGGCTCAGTTTATTTTTTATTTTATTTTATTCTTTCTATTACGTTTTTATTCTAATTTTGCTTTCATTTTTTAATATTTAGTTGATTTGTAAGACTTAGTTTCTTTATCTTTATCACATTTTTATTTTATCTTGTCTTGGTCTAATCTTTCTAATAGCTTGTGCTTTAATATTATTCTTCAGGTTTCAATCACAAGTTATCATCACCTTCTACCATATGGATGCTACTTTAGGTCACCATCGGCATGCTTTGACATGGACTTCACTACCTAGGGGAGTGTCATTCTGCTTTTCTTCTCTCACTTTTCATGCACTTTACCTATTTTAAATCCTTAAAATTGAGGAAAATTTAGTTTAAGTTAGAGGAGGAAGGGAGGAAGTTGAATATGACATGATATATCATATATTACCACACTTAATTTGTTAAGAGTCCAATGCTAATAGCTTGAATATCTCATCTTAAATGAATGAAATTAAGAGTTGATTATTAGTTGTAGTGTTTTAATTTCATCAATATTTTCATTTTATAAGCATTAAAGTTCTTAATTAATTTTGACCCAAAATTTTTATTTTCTTCTTTTTGTGTGTGTGATTTGCTTATGATTCTAGGCACTTTTATTGTTTAATTTTAAATTTCAAATGTTGTTTCACATAGACTATTGGGTGATTTTGGAGTATGATGTGTTTTTAATGAATGAAAAGTGTACTTGTTCTTAAATAAAATGAGCAAACCATTCATTCCACTAACTTTATACCAATAAAAAGGTTGAAGCGTATGAATGGAGCTAGTAGCCATTTACGATTATAAGCTAGCTAAGAAACCGAAAGTGCTCATGACAAAATATTCACCTTCGCTTTAAAAGGTTGGATGACATTACAAACAAGCTGTAAAAGGGACATCATGATAGGATTAAAATATATTGAATATTCATATGCATTTTAATGTTATTTCAATCCTATTTTTGTGTTAAAGTGCTCATTTTGTGTTCCTATTAATTTTCTATATAGATTTAATGATGAAATACAAAATTTAGATTAAAGCATGAGGAATTGGAATTGGAGCATAAATTTAAAGCTAAAACATCTTGGAATGAAGGTTGATATGGTAGCAAAAATAAATTAAATGAAGCCTTCCATGCATGAAAAAAATGCAGCACATTTAAAGTTAGGAAGACTGTCCAAATTCATAGCCAATTGGAGCATTTTAAGAAGCATAAAATGGCATCTAAAGAGCTCCCCATATATCTAAAAATGTAGCTGAAAAATGCTGCTTGATTGGCATTAAAAAGTACAACAAAAATCCATCAAATATGGTAGCTTTAAGTGGCATCTTTGAAGGTCTTCTATGCTATCCAAAAATGTAGCTTCTTAGCATTAGATAGGAGGCAAAACTCAGTAACAACAAGTACTAAGGATTGTCTAAAATTTAGCCAATGAGTAGCTTCCATCCATGCATAAAATGGAAACTAAAGGCCATCTTTACTCACCCAAAAATACAGTAGATCAATTGGAGTTAAGGGGACATCAAAATGCAGCAAAACAAATAGGCATAAAAGAGAGGAGTTGTTCGACATTTGCTACTAGGTGTGGATAAAACAATGTGGACAGCTGCATGTGTTTTGTTCAAAAGAGGAATGGAGAGCATGGCTGGTGGGTGAATCCTCTCTTAATAGGTGACTCATAAAGCTTCTCTAATAGTGTGAGTGGGGGGCAGAAAACGTAAAGGTGAGCTGTCTAAGTGGTTTTCTTCATTGGCTTGCATCAATATGATTAAAGGTTTTCCAAGACGTGTTCTTCTTTGGCATTGGAGTTGTCCACAACCTGATCTTCTTCTTCAACTTTAGAATTATCCAAGACGTGAGGAGGAGCTGTATTTGTGTTGCTACATTTAAGGACATGGTCTTTTTGTTTTGTTGTACTAGTTCAATGTGATTGGAGAGCTTGCTTAGACAGCTTGGGAATTCGACATCAACATGAGCTCTTCTTCTTTTGCTATATGAAATTAACATGTTTAGAGTGCTTGGCTTGGACATTTATAGCTGCTCTCCAGTCAACATACAGCAGTAAATCACGTTGAAGGAGGATGAGGAGCTCTCTACCAAGACGCCATCAAATCTTTCCAAGAGAGGCTTGTGACTAAGGAGGATGGTTTCAACGTTTTGGTGTCCATTTTCTTAGATTATTGCATTGATTTTTACATGGCTCTTTCATTCCATTTCATTAGTTTGATTTGTATTAACTTTGGCCCGTTGATAGCCTTTCTAAATATCTTTGTTTTTATGTCCGAATGCTTAAGTTTCAGCTCAAAATTTTCATAGTAGTTTATTAATGTCTTTCTTTCAAAAATGTTTAGTTACTAGCTTATAAATCCATAGTTTAATGTATGAACCTTTGTTTAGCTATATATCAATAGAGCTTTTGAATTTTATTTTTCCAGCTTGTATTAATCTTGCTTGAGCTTTTAGTTTTATAATTTCATATTTGTTTTCATCAATATATTAAGTTGTTTGATGTTTTATTTCGTGAAGTTTCATTTATCCTTGATGTGTTTAGTTCATCTATGTTTAGTAGTTACTCTTTATACATATTCTTAGGCTTTGGTTCATTAAATTTCAGTTTTTACTCAATTTATACAATCTGGAATTTTTGTTTAGATTGCTAAAATAATTCTTGGTTAATTAGGTTTTAGTTAATTGCATATTAGTTTAAGTAACTTAAGTTTACATTAGGTAAAGTGTTGAATTTTGATTTATTAGATTAGTTGTTAATTTTCCAAATTTTATTTTAATTAATTAAGTATGAATTATGTCCATTTAATCTTTACTTTAATTAGTTTAAACATGTGTAGCTAATCTTCTTAGGGGGTTGGAGATATTAGAAGGATGAAGGGATGAAAATTGTGAGAATGGAGTTGAAATTATAATTAATTTGGTGCTTATATGTTTAGGTTAGTTTGGTACTTAAATTAAATGTCATGAATTAGGAGTTGCTTTTAAGCTTAATCACCCTTTAGGTAACTTCCTAATCCAAAAGCTAAGGTTGAGCTTGTGATACGTATTAGTCTATAGTGATTCTCGAAATTATCAATAAATTAGTTGAATTTGTTATGATACTTAATCAATTAACTTAGGGTCTCATACCTTTAGGTTACACCTTCTGAGCTTATGAATAGGTGGCCTAAGTTAGTTGTGCTTTAGCACCTAAGGTGCCTTCATTATTAAATCTAGAGAGCTTGTACTAAGTTATAAATGAGGATAGGGGCATTTCTAGAATTTATTAGATTTTTCTGATTTAGAGGAGGTGAGGGCTTAGGAGCTTATTCGAGCCTATAGGCTAGCACTATGACTAGAATACCTCTTACTTAGATTTAAAGATCAATGATCATCCCGAAATCCTAAAAATATCTCCAACCTATTCCTTGCTATTGTTATTAATCTTGTTTAAATCTATTTTAATTTTGTCTTTAGGTTGTATTCATTGCATCTGAGCTCATTTCTCTTTCATCTCTTCAAGGTGTTTTTCTTTTCTTTTTCTTACAACATTTAAAATAGCATTTGAATCCCAACTCTCTGTGGTTCGACCCTAGCTCACCATTACTGAATAATTTAGGTAGTTATGAATTTATTATTTAATAGCTTGCGACAAGCTCATCACATCATGTCAAGTAACGGGTTCATTCACAACATAATTTTTTCCCTCATGTCAAAAGATAAGGCAAAACCCTAAAATTGCTCCAAAATTAAAATTTGAGTTATACTTTGATTATTGATGATCTCCTTGAACAAGTTTATACGATAATTGATATGAAACTTCATAGATGTTTGATATTATATATTAAAGGTTGCTTAATTACTAAATGTGTAACTGTATGTATGCCAACAAAGTTTTTACCAATGTTGTGAAAATCGGACCGGACATCGAACCAATAAGAGAAGGGGTTAAAGGTTTAGAGGTTCAACCGGTATAAAACCGTTATAAAATCGGTATTGAACCGGTATAAAATAATAA
>JAOXYD010022455.1:0-14542 GCA_028565735.1 Pinacopodium congolense | reverse complement strand
TAAATTTCTAGAATCAACTTTGAGCCAGAAATTGAATTGCTTAGAGATAGAATTAAACTCCACATCCTCATAACAATTCTATCCCTGTGTATCTAGTTTTCAACGAGCCTAAGTTCATCTTATTTAAATGTTTATAAGTTATGATATGGCTAAAAGATGAATACCAGTCCATATGGCTTATACCATCAAAACAATGGTTAAAATAAGGAGCACCTAACAGAATTTTAGATCAGGTTTAGGTCGCCATTTTGACCTAGTATCTTAGGGTTATAGGCAAACTTGTCTTCTAATCAAAATTTCTCCTTTCTAATGACATTAAGAGCACGCAAAAAGTGTTAGAAATCCGATGCAAACATTACAAACTATACAGACTATTTATAATCAGGGGCAGAATTTTAGAACTCTATTCAAGTTAGATTTTGAGCCTCTTAGAGCCAAAACTAAAATTTGAGTTCTACAGAACACTTATAACTATATGTGTCTAGTTTCATATTCCTTAAACATCACTTAATTTGAACATCTATAACTCAAGATATAGCCAAATAACCAGACATAGTTCAACAGAATCCTTCCAGCCAACGAGTTTACCCACTCCTAATCTTATAAACCATTAGGCAAAGCATACAATCAACTCTAAGCATCACTAGTTTATAAGAACAAGTGACTAACCTTAATTCACCTTTGCTTGAATATGATGTAGGAAAAGTGGTGGGAGAGATGGAAAAACGTGAGAGAGAGAGAATCCAAACCTAACTTCATGCTTCTTGCTTCAACATATACAAAATGGAGAGAAAAAGAGAGCTTAAACCCTTGCTTCTATATCTAGTCGTAGGTGGAGAGAAAAAGAGAGGAAAAATAGATTGTTTGGCTTGGTTTTGGAGATGTTCACAAAGTCTCCTTCTTCTTCTCTTCATTAGTGTACAAAATGTCCATTTAATGTCCACTTTTTATCATCTTATCATCTTTTTACACATAGCATCCATTAATGCCTTACTTTATGACATCCTATCAACATCTTACATATGGCATAGTATATACATACTTATACATGTCTTTTGTGCTTATATATGTACCTATACATATATACAAGTTATTGGGATGGTTCGATGACACTAGAGTTGGGCTAACCAAAAACCCGGTTATAAAAAAAAATCTGAAACTTATTTTATTAATTTGGACTCTGCGATTCCATCGGAACACCTTACAAGGTCATCCGAAACTATTTAATTTCTTGATTCATCAACATATAGTCATACTTAGGAAATATTACAACATAATGAGGCTCGGGGTCTTACATTCCAACTATAGTGATAGAATTTCATGGTAAAACACTTACACAAAGATTCAAGTCAAGGAAATTGACATTCCTACTACTAATGACCTATCATGCATCCTAAATGATATGCAAAATAAAAACACAACTACTTCCCCATACTTGAAGGACACATTACCCTCAATGTGTGAAGAGAATACCAACAACAAGGAATATAAAGATTAAAGTTACAAAATAAAGAAACCAACATTACAAAGAATACAAAATAAAATAAAAGAGCTAAACAAGAGAAATAAACAAAACATAAATAGAGGGTAAGAAAACTTATAGAGAGGGTGGTGGTGATGGTGTGGGGGATGAAACTTAGAGTCCTTGTATATCAAAGGATTTAATAACTTTTTTGGTGAGGCACCATTGTTGGTAAGCCACCGTTTCCAACTTTTCATCTATTGGATTCAATTGATACATTATTTTGCAGTTGTTGGCTTCCACGACATTAATCACTTGTTGCAAACTTGACTCCTGAGATTCTTCACTAGATGTATCATTAGACTCAATTGCAAGATTGGAATTAGAAGCTCCTTGGGTGAATCTGTATGTAATAGTAGTACGAGAACGAGGATTCCGAAGTTCCATATTATTGTGCTCCAGAATCTCAAAACATCTCTAAGTATGGGGAATTAAAATACTCATAAGGTATTTTAGTCAAATCAGTAGTATCAATTGAAAGATGATAGACTAAGGCAATAACAAGATACCCTATATCCAAATAGCTATCCCTTTTAACCACAAATTGCACTAGAGCTTGGAAAAAATAGAAAGACATGATAAGCTTAATCTTTTCATTTATCCAATACAATAAAAACAATTCCCTAGCAAAACATTTTTTTACTTTGAATCTTAGTGAAAACATCATAACATATGAATTTATGTAGGAGAAAATGTTCTTGAATAAGAATGTAAGCATTTGAAGTATTATAAGGATTGAAATCAGGTAGTTCAGTTAAATATCTTTAATAGATTGAGACTGAAAAATCTTGGTGGGTGTCTTCTATCTGTGCTTTTGGGGAAAACTAAAAAAATTCAATAATTTTTTCATCCAATTGGACTCTTAACCTAAACCAAAATATATTTGGTTTCTTCGATTCATAATGCAAAGAGGTAAAAAAATTTAAGGGTAAGTTCTTGATATATAGAATAATTCATTTGCACAAATGATTCCTAACCACCTTTTTTACTCAATTTCAACAATTTGTTTTTGAGACCTATCTCTTCCAAGAGATCAAAATTAAAATACCTAGGTGCAAGAATAGTTCTATTTTTTAGAAGGGTATAGCACTTACCTTCTATCTTGGAAAATATGGGGAATAGAGCTCCGTAATCTGCAGAAATATTCCTTACTTAACGTCTACCCACTTTAGCTTAGATAAAAAGGAAGAATTTCCTTATAATGGACTTCATTCTTGGAGGCATGATGACCAAATACCTGCAAAATCATACACACAAAGTGAGAAGACTCAAGAAAGATGCAAAACAGCCAATCTAGTGAGAAGAAGTTGTGAAAATGAGCAAAGAATGGAAAAGAAGTTGAAAACTTCATAAATATGGAAATTTTGATGGAAAACTCATGAAAACTCACACGGATTTGATAAAAAGTGATGAAAAATAGATGAGGAGGCTTGGAAAGATGATAGAGGAGCCAAAAAAAGGTAGAGAGAGGAGTGGGAGAAGGAAATAAATGAAGCAGATGGAGGAAGTTAGGGTTTTTATGAGAGGAGGCCCGAATGGGCAACAATGTCTATCACGATCGTGACATGTCATGATTGTGACAGAAGGTGTGGTGAATTTCTGTCACCCTCGTGCTCTGTCATAAGGGTGACAAAGGTTTTCCTCTATTTTAACCTAATTTAGCATAAAATGACCTCCCACTTGATACTAACTCACTCCAAACCTTTAAACTCACAAATTAACATCAAAATCAACATAAGAACATCAATTAAATTCAAGAAAACATTAATTAAACAAAAGAAAAGATGAGATTAACACAAGAAACAACTTAAAAACAGAGAAGCAATACATAAAACAACCTAAGCACTAGACATAACATGCTTCATTTAAAATCATGAGTTTATCTAAGCTTTAAATAGGTCATGAAAGAAGAAAGGAAAGGAAAGAAATGACTTCCCTTTCATGTGAGAGCGCTCCCCCAAAATAGAGCTCGCCATGATGCCCAGTAGCTTTGAATGTTCTTCTCCTTGAGACTTTCATCCCTAACTCTCCATGTTTGTAAACTTGAACAATTTTAGATGATTCTCTCAACCTAGTCTTGAGTTTATAAGGATATAACTTCAACCTTACTTTAAACATCATTTTTCTCACCTTAAACACCATTTTCTCTTAGTCTAAAGTTAATTTGCAAGAAATAATCTTGGTACTTTCTTGCCTGTCTTCACCCAAGGTGGCATGCCTTAAGGTTGGAAATAAAGATTGTAACTTAAGCACAGGTGGTTTCACTGAAAAGAATGGAATAGGGACTTTTGATCTTCCTAACAATTCTTGTTTTAACTTCTCACCCAACTTCTCTTCCTTCTTATTTTGTTCATCATTTTTGAAACTTATCTCTTCCTTTCGTTTCACCTCTTGGTCCTTTCTACATTCATCAATCACATTTACATTCATGCAAGCACTTCTTTTCATTGAATTTTTCAACATCTTACTCATACTAAATGCTTCTTTCTCATCACCAACACAAAGGACTAACTTTCTATCATGGACATCAATCAACACTCTTCTGGTGTTCATAAAGGGTATACCAAGGATCAATGGGCAACTCCTATCCTCTTCAAAATCTAACACGCAAAATCTATTAGAATAAAAAAATTTATCTACCTTCACTGGCAAGTCTTATACCAATCCAAATGGCTTCTTTATTGATTGGTCCACTAATTGAATGAGCATGGAAATTGGCTTTACCTTACTTAGCTCCAATTTCCTAAAAATAAATAAAGGCATCAAATTAATACTTGATCTTAAATCACACAAATTATTTGAAAACTCCAAATTACCAAAAAAATAAGATATAGTAAAACTCCCTGAATTTTGTAATTTAGATAGTATATGGCTAATGATGATTGCACTACAACTTCCTATACTTCCCGTTAATGCCATCGTTTAATCATCTTCCCAAATGCGCTTTTTGGTTAGGATATTCGTTAAAAACTTCGTGTACTTAGGAATTTTCTTTAATGCCTCTGAAAATAACAAATGAATGTGTAACTTCTTCAATTTCTCTAAGAACTTGACAGCTTAAGTATCCATTAAGTTCTGATAAAGCCTTTATGGATAGGGTATCTTTGGCTTGTATGATGGTGGCGGCACATATAGTTTCTCTTCTTCTCACTCTTCCTCTCTCTTGCATCCTTAGCCTTCTCATTTGGCTCCTTTAGTTCATTTGTAGTTATAATCTTTATGGCCTTCAATTGTTCCCTTGGGTTAGCCTCCGTATTGCTTAAAAGGCTCCCCACACTACTAGATGATAAAGCATTATCAAGTTGTCCCACTTGAACCTCTAAGTTATGGATGGAGGGGGTATGATGCTTCACTATTTGATCAAATTTTGCCTTCATCCGCTTTTGACTCTCCTCTTTCCTTCTTTAGCATTCTTCTTGGTTTGCGAACTTTGAACCCAAAATGTTCATGAGCTTATCCATCTTGCTCTTTAAAGATCCTTGTCTATCTTATTGAAAACCCAGTGAACCTTGAGTTCTCATGTTGTTCCCTATATTATTAGTGTTCTAAGAAAAATTTGGGTAGTTTTTCCACCTCAGATTATAAGTATTAGCATAGGAATTGTTTCCTCTTTACTGCCCTTTAATTTAATTTACTTATTCAGCTATATTCGTCTCCATCATAAAGTAGTCGGCAATGATATGATTGTCTTGTCCACATAACTCTCACCAAAGTTGCATTGCCTTCACTAAAGATGAGGAAACACCTTACATGTTACTCTATTTCTTGGTGAGAGCTGAGATTTGTGCTTAAAGTATTATCACTAAGTCAATTGGAGTCATACCTTTTTTCTCTTTGGATCTTTGCCTACCTCTCTCATTCGACCATAGACAATTGTTGTTTGTCATCTCCTTTAAAAGATTATAGGTTGCATCAATTATTTTTCTCATGAGAGAATCTCTAACCACTGCATCATTGGTTCCTCTTGTGTTTTGAATCACTCCATTATAAAGATTTTGTAAGAGGAACTCCTTTGAAAAGTTATGGTGAGGACAACTCCTTTACAATTCTTTGAAACACTCTTATGCCTCATATAAGGACTCCCCCTTACATTGTTGGAAGTTTGTGATCTCCTTGATGATTCTTATGATCTTCGTCAATGGGAAGTACTTGGCTAAGAATGCTGGTGTAAGTTTCTCCTAAGTTGCAATATTCTCAGGGTTGAGAGAATTCAACCATGCCTTAGCCTTATCCTTCAAAGTGAAGGGAAACAATCTAATCTTAGTTGCGGCCTCCGAGAATTCATTATACCTAAAATGGTCACAAATTTCCAAGATATTTACTACATGTACGTTGGAATCCTCATTTACTAACTTATAAAATTGAACACTTGATTGGAGTATATTCGACAAAGCTGATTTGATCTCAAATTTGTTCGCTTGAACCGAAGGCCTTGTGATCCCTTGTTGGTTAGCATTAAAGCCAGGCCTTATGAAATCCATAGGTGTCCTTTGACCTCCTCCTTGTTTGCTTTCTTCTGCCATATTTGTTTGAATCCTTTTTTGGCCCTTAACTCTTCTTAACTCTCGCTGATGCCTAGTGATATTTGAAAACTCATCCTCACTTAGCTTATGAGACCTTCTAGTACTCCTTGTGTTTATGTACTTGTAAATATACAAGGAAAAGTATAAAAAATCCTTAAATCAAAATCACTCAAACTAAAAAAGATGCTAAAATAAGAATCCCTGGCAATGGCGTAAAAAATTTGTTAGTGCTAAATCTTGTTTTACACTAAATGCTGCAAGTGCACGGGTTGTAACTTGTAGTATAAGTGGATATCGTCTCTACAAGGATTGTATTTAGTCACCATTCAATTTAGATTAACTTTTTTTAAGAAACAAATTCAAGAAAAAATAACTGAAAAATAAATTAAATTTAAACAAATTAGCAATGACAATCAAAAGAACAAAGTGTAGGAATTTGGTAACTTCAAGGTTTAAGATTAGGAATTACTTTTATTCCTATTTTGTTTCCCTCTTGGTTTATTGATTCAATTATGTTTGACCCAAGATTTCTTAAATTTTAATTAGCCTCTATCAAGCCATAACTAGTTTTCCCTAATTAAAATAAGATAGAATTAGTCTTATAATCTCTCAATCTACAAAACCTTTCATAAATATTCAACTATATATGAAGTAATCCTATAGATGATAATCAAATAGTTAAGATCTCTCTTCAACCACTTGAAAACCTGATGTTTATGGGTCTATTAGGTGCCAACTCTAGTTGTACAACCTAACACAAATTCCCTAATTCAATCTCTCAATCTATTATAAAGTATAGGCATAATAAACATCACAAACATTCATTTATTGAATAAATAAGCAAGAGTTTTACAAAATAATTCAAGATTAATCCGTACAAAGAGTTCAGCCTCTCATGGCAATAATAAATCTACCACCTAACATATTTTCCATATAGAAAATGTAGAAAATAATAAATTAAATGAAGCTTAGTCACTTCTAGAATGATGGAAAATCTTAGTGTTGGTGTGTCTTAATGATTCTCAAAGTGGATTGAGTTTCCTCTTTTGGGTAGCCATCAAAACCTCTTGTTTGCTCCTTTGGTATGTCACTGGCTAATGTGTTGAGGCTCCTAAGGTTTATAACCCTTAAATATGTCCAAAAGTGGCTTCTAAGTCATAAAAGCCCGTCTTGGACACGTCATAGGCTCATCTCCATTGTCAACCTCGTGCTTGTGCATGACAGTGACAGAAAGTTGGTCTCTAGGCGCACTGCACTTTGACGGCTTTCGACACTCTTCGGTCTTTCAACTATAATTTCTTTTACACACCTCTGATTGACTTGAAATTTGATATGCAAGCTCCCTAAATGTTGTTCTCAGATCCCATAAAATTTCATACCCATCTGAACTCTAAAGCTCCATATAATGCATCATCCAAATCACTTAATCCAAATCTAATGCTGAATATAGCTTCATTTACTACCTGCTCATATAAACATCAAAGTGCATCAACCCATTCAAAAAATAAGCTCAAATATTGTCTCCAAACACTAAACCACATTAAGAAACAATTAAGCACCTAAAATATCATGACTATAATATAAAAGATCATACTAACTAAGTTAAAAACATATAAACAACACTTAAAAAACTTAGAAACACCCTAGAAACATAGTCAAAAAACACGCTTATCAAGTCTTCATATATAATCTTAATAAACTATAATTAAGTTCTAAGACTCATTAAGTGAATTAACTCTTAATTTTTCCATACACTTATCTTTCAACACACTTAATCATATAAATTCTTAGAAACAAATTTTTTTGTCATCATTAAAATATGGTGGAACCTCCCTTGGTTTAATAAACAAGTAAAACAAGTAAAACATTTTCAATCAAAGGAAAATTGTCCTTATTAACCTTTCCAATGCAAATTACCTACCCTTGACATTTTCTCCAAAAGTGATAGATCCACCATCCTTACTCTTGAAAGAGATAAGTTGCGAAGGGTCACCCGACATGTATCTTAAACTATCACTATCTACATACCATTTGTTTTGCTTATTAGTAACTTACAAAATAAGAAAATCACGTAGATTTAGGTATCCACATCATTTTGGATCCTTAAGGGTTAGTTACTGATATGTGTGATACGTGCCTAACTTTTAATTAAATTTATCCAATAATCACAATAACAATACCATAACACAATTAGACAAGTGTACCTATCGTAGTGCAATATAGCTAAGGTGAGTCTATAGGGACTACTATTACTAGTGAATGTCTACCTAAACTATCTAGCTTAACAAGCTTCAAAGATATTAATTGGTTTTAAAATCAAAATTTAAGAAAAAAATAAAGGTAAATTGCTTGGCTAAACTAACAAAAGATAACATTAATGATGAAGCTAAGATTTAGGTGATTAATCTCTCTAAGATGCGTAAGTATTCATCATTTGTCTCAATTTAACTTAATTTTCATATTCATTAGACCGTAGATTCTCTAATGTAAATCACACACTCTCTCGAGTTATGTAATCCTATTCAAGTCAATAAATTAGGCGAAATTTCTCTTTATCCCTCTTTATTAAATGAATGCATTACCTCGCTCTATGGAACCTATTGTTTTGGCTAATCTCACACCTAACTTGGACATCTTATTTAGGCCTATGTCTAGGTATCCATGTCAGATGTATTGTTTATGGAGTGATTCTAAAGTATACAATGATATGATCCTTTGATCAAATATAGGCAATGAGCTCTCAATCAAGGAAACACGAATCAAAGTATTGAAATTGACGTTTACATTCACATAACATTCAATAAATAATGTCATTAAAATCTATAAACAATCCTAATATAAAATTTGGAAATTTAAGATTAAATCAAGAACACACAATAAATAGTACATCTTATAATTCATAAAAATCCAAATCCTAATGAGAAAATTAGTTCCTAATCATAGTTTGGATCACAAAAGCAATCAACGAGGAGAAAGAGAAAGAAATGCTCATAATGATTCAATCTTGATCTTTAACTCTTTAATGATGGTTGATGTGAATTCTTTGTCTTTATTCTTCAATTCTTGTGTTTTGAATCCTTTTTTCTACTTGAAAATTAAGTAGAAGCCCTTTGGAGATGGTCTTTGATCTAAAAAATCTTTCTTAGTGGCTCCTTATGGTGTTTGGAGGCAAGAGATATTTTGAAAATAACCTTAGAAGGGTTATTTTAAAGACCCTTAACATCAAGCCCACGACTAGGACCCATGGCCGTGGGTATTTTCGTGATATCCTTTGCCAGGATATCAGGATATCACGACCATGGCTTTAAGGCGTGGGTCTTGGCCCTGGCCATGGCTCTCCTAATAACTTCTGCCTTTCTTCGCTCTTTTTTATCTAACTTCTCTAATATACCTCAAAATGTCATGAAATTTGATATGTGAGCTCTTAACATCGTGATGTTACATCTTATAAAATTTCATACCAATTGGAGTTTGGGAAGTACACTTAATGCATCCTCAAAGTCACTTCCACCAAAACTAGTACTTATGAGAGCTTGTTTTGTTGTTATCTAGATATATCCTTTATGACTTGTCATATTGGATTGAAAATTGGTGTGGAACTTCATAACATGATGCTACAAGTCCTTCAATTGAATCTACACCTCCTCTAGGTCCAAAATACCTCAAAATGCTCACCAATTGCTTCAAAATATAAAGAATCATCCAAAATAACATAAGTAGCATTTTTTCGTAAATAAACCAAATATTCACCTAAATCATATGCAAATATCCATTAAACAGTAGATAATCATTATAAAAATATGTTTAAAATATTTATAAATAAAGTGTTATCAATTGCATACCTATCCCTCCCTTTTGGTGCACCATTTTTTAGTCAATTATAACAAAAACAGGCTACACGTCTATAATAAACATAATGTATGCAAAATAAAATTGCTTGAAGACTTTGCCTAGGTTAAGAAAATTTTCTTCTATCATCATTAAACTGATATTGTGGGAGTCTCTTAGGTCTTGGTTTTTGAATATACATTTCTATAACCATATCAAGGCCTAAAACCATTATAAGGTGTTTGTTAAAGACTTTGCCTAGGTTAAGAAAAATTTCTTCTATTATTAATCCGATATTGTGGGAGTCTTTTAGGTCTTGGCTTTTTAAAATACATAAAAACATGATGTCTTAGCCTAGATTGTTGTCTACTAGATGATGCATTTCGTACAAAGGTCTTAGGTTGGGATTCATCTTCTAAGTTTTTTTTCTTTATTTAAAATGATCTTGTTAGATGAAGGGTCATTATCTCTTGAATATCCTAAACTATATTTATCATTTGTCAATTTTTGATCACCTAGCATATTTTTCAATTTTTCATTTCTCTTGGCAAATTTTGCAAGTAATTCTTTAATGGATTTAATTTCTTTCTTTAATTCAACATTCTCATTCACTAAACCATCAGTATCTATATTTATTTATGCTTATTCTTACTTAAATATCTCATTCTCTAATTTACACACATTTAACAACCTTAGAGATTTCTTATGTTTATAATACAATTCTTTCTTCTTCCTAATCAATTCTTTTATATATTTTAACACTTCTTTATAAGTATATTCAATATCACATTCATTATCACTAGTATGAGAGTAGGAAGAACATATCTCATCGTGTGCCATGAAAGACACATTTGTCACTTTTTCTTTTTTGGAATCACTTGATTTGGTCCGTATGACCTTCAATGCATTCTTCTTCTTTGATTCTTTCTTTTCTTTCTTCTCTTTTTTCTCTTCTTCATGGAAGTGTAGCCAATGCAATCTTAAGTGACCTTTTTCACCACATTCAAAGTAAGTTACGTTAGCTAATTTATTTTTAAGAAAGGATAACTTCCCTTCTACATGTGGATTCCTTCCTCCTTATTAGTTTCTTTAGACTCCTAGTGATGAGAACGAGTTCTTCATCTTTACTTCTATATGAGGATTCTTATTTTTTGTTTTCATCCTTCCTTGTAGACTTAAATATTATGTTCTTCTTTTTAGGAACATTTTCATCCTCTTGTGTCTCCTTCAACCTCATCTCATATATTAGTAATAACTCAAAAAATTCGTCAAGGGGGACAACATTGAGGTCCTTCAATTTTTTAATTATAGTGACTTTAGCATCTCATGATTTTAATAAGGACTTAAGGATCTTCCTAACAAGATCAACATTTGTATAGGTTTTACTTATACCTTTTAAAGCATTAATAATATTAACAAAAAGGGCATATATAGAAGATATGAATTCATCATGAAACATATGAACCAATTCATATTAGTGAGTGAGCATACTAACTTTGCTCTCCTTAACTTTATTTGTGCCTTTGTGTTTGATTCTAAGGTAGGCCAATTTCATACACTGTTTTGCGCATAGATATCCTATTGAATTCATTTATATTTAAGACATAATACAAAAGATGCATTGCTTTGTTATTATGGGAGATTAATTCTTCCTTATCCCAATCATCATCACTCTTGGGCACTAATTAATTTCCCAAAAGTTTAGACGTCATAAAAGTCTTTTGTTAAAATAATATGGGTAATTATTTCCATTATTGATTATTTATTTCCATTCTAATATGGGTAATTATTTCTAATGAAATAATGATCCCTACTTGTGTTTTGTCCTTCTAAGCTAATAAAGAGAGGATATGTGTTTATCATGTTTGTTATTTTGATCTTTCCTCACAAAATTTGATAGAATTTCAACTAAGTGAAACTTATACTCTAATACCAATTATATTATTCTACACTTAAGAGGGAGTGAATTAGGAGGCTTAAAAATTTATAAGATGAATTCCTAAAATCATAAAAAATTCACACTTTTGTAAAAACAAATCATACATAATATATAATATACATGATTTAGTAATATGATTCATATATATATAATTTCATGAATAGATAACTTATTTATTAAACAGTGATATAAATACAAATTTTAGATAAAAATAAAACAAATAATAAAATAAAATACAACTTATAAAATAAAACCAATAATATAAAAGAGTATAGAGAAGACAAAGAAAAACGAATTTATCTTGGTTCGAAGATTCCCACTTCCTCTTACATCCAGTCTTAATAAACTTTGTTGAGATTTTTCACTATCAAACATAAGTACAATGTTAGAATTCACAAAATCATTTTTTTAAAGCTCAAGAATAATCTTTTTAATCCTTATATGGCTTAATGATAACCTTTTCTTCTTAATTATAATACCTCTAAAAAATACACTTGAAAAAATCTCGCTCAAGCTCAATTTAGTGTATATAGAGACTTACAAACTCTCTTATATGAATGCAAAAACATGCACCAATAATTCACTCTCAAAGACTAACTCAAACTCAAATAAAACTTCTTAACAAAAGCCTTTCAATACACTAAAAAACTTGAATGATTGTTTTCTAAACTCTTCAATGATGAAAACTAATGCAAAACCACCTACTTATAGGTGTAAGACATCAAACTAGCCATTGGACATTAATTTGAAATGATCTAAAGCATTAAACTTTTTTTTCTATTGAGAAATAGCTGTTATAATGCAAAATCCAATCATTAACAACATTCAGGATTGGGATTTAATGGCGTTATTAATATACTGTTATTGTAGTCCTTCTTCAACATGGGTGCACAATAATGTCGTTGTTCTTCATGATTAACCACCATTAAGCATCCTAAAACATATTAAAATTTATCCAAATCAATTCCAAACCTCTCTATACCATTTCAAACACTTTATAACATATTTTTAACTAAAAAAATATTAAAACGTTTCTCCAAAATATTTTTAACTCATCAAGAGGATTGCTAAAAATATTCCTTACAAAAATTGCTCTTGATTATGTATTTTAAATGCCTATTTTGCTTCATATATGCAATTATGCATGAATGAACCTCATAAAACACTAAAATAAACTAAATAAGGTTTACATCTAAAGGTACAAGTATAAACCTACATAGAATCTATCTTTGATCTTTTAACCACTGAATATTCATCATTTCATCATAAATTTCACCTTAAGACTACAAAGCCAAGTTCTTTCATATTTCAACTTCAACACCTATTTTTTAATCACTTAAAAACATCACAAAATATTAGTTGAAATATTGTTTTGCTATCATTAAAACAAGGTAAATTGCCCTTGGTTCAACAATATTAAAATTAGATATTATTACAATTAAATTGTCATTTTAATTATAATTATATCTTAATCTTAGTAAAATAAAATGTCATGCATTTGATTTTTAAAAATTTTTAAACTTTACAATTAAGTCCAACTTTATCAATTTTTCTCTTCTTAATTAATCTTTATGTGTAATCCATTAGGTTTCTAATATATTGATAATAATTATAAATTATAAATATAATTCATAATTATAATTAGATAAATTAAATCTCTTTTAATTATCTTTAATTCATTAATTGAATAATTTATAATCATATTTCAAGATTGATGTCTAGTAATACTCCATGACCATCCAAATATTTAGAATGTCAAAGTGATTTTAACTTAACCTGTTCATGTATGATTTTTCTTTTTTTGCATAATTCAATATTTTCGTCATGCAATGTTTCAATTATCTACCATTGGTAATTGATTTTGTTAAAGATATTTTGAAAAATATTTTTAAAGTATCATTCCATCTCGACTAATGATTTCTTAAATCATTACTAATTAAGAATAATGGAATATTCTCCTTAATTAATTTAGGATGATGAATTCTATATTAATCACTCAACTATTTCTATATAGTCCATGCTATATCTAATGACAATTAAGTAATCTATCATTGATTAGGATAGATCATAAGTAATATTAAAGCATAAGAATCCCTATAAGAGATATGTAAGCCCTATGGTGCCCAAGAGGGGGTGAATTAGATGTTTAAAGATTTCTTTCCAAATTAAACAATTTAAATACCTTAAGCCAATTTTAGTTAAATGCAATCTCTAACCAAAATTCAACCTTATGACAATATTCAATCAATAATAAAAAAAATACATGAGCATAAAGTTAAAGAGATCAGGGAAGAGATGAACACACCAATTTATAGAGGTTAGCCTATCCCAAAAATAGACTACATCATCTCTCCAACTAGTTGTTGAAAATTCATTAAAAGCTAATCTTACTTTAATTGGGTGAGAAGTAACTCTTACAAAAATCTTGTTTACAAGGTTAAGAAGAACCTTTACAATCTTACTTTAAGGATGAAGAGTAACCCAATAATCTTGTTCACAAGGGTCAAGAGGAACCCACACAACAATTTCAATCTTACTTTAAGGGTGAAGAGTAATCTACACAATAATCTTGAATTCTAAGGGTCAAGAAAAACTTATTAATCTTACTTTCCAATAGGTGAAGATTATCCCTACTAAATACAACCAAAATACAATAATTGTTCCCATAAAACAAGCTCTAAATTTAGGCTACCAAAGCCTCAAATCAAGCGTATATAGTTTATCAAAAAC
>JAOXYD010022434.1:0-14543 GCA_028565735.1 Pinacopodium congolense | reverse complement strand
TTAATCATTTGGTAATTTTTCAGAATTTTTAAAAATCAATCAAAAATCATTTTCAAGTGTTTTAAGCCAAAGTGTCATCTTTTAAAGCTTTTTCCAATTTTCAATCAATTAATTTGAATTTTTCCTAAATAATTATAATCTAATCAACCTAGTAGTTAAGTAACACTTTCCCCGTGGGTTCGACACTCGGAATCTTAAAATTACTCCGCTTTATTACTTGTTTGATAGGTGCACTTGCCTTTCATCACGTTGGTTTTTATTTAATCTGCTTTTGGTTTTTAAAGTAAAATCGGTTTAAAGAACACCTATTTTTAATCACTCAACCAACGAACAACAATACTCGAAAAGAGGAAGTTTTTCCTAAAGGAAGAATATAGCAATCAAAGCTTTTAAAAAAGAGGCAAGTGAAAATGAAGAACCCTCCCTTGGAAGCAAAAATGAAGAACTTGCTCCTATTACAAGAAGATTAAAGATATTTATGAGGAACGCATCTATGTGAAGAAAAGGTAAGTCTTTCTTGAAAAATAAATTAGTTAACATAACGTGCTTTGAATGTGGTGAAAAAGGTCATTTGATATCGCAATGCTTGCACCTCTAAGAAGAAGAAGGAGAAAAAGAAGAAAGAAGGAAAAGAAGGGTTGGAATAAGGAAAAGAAAGAATTAAAGAAAAAGAAAGCATTGAAGGCCACATGTTTTGAATCAAACAATTCTAAAGAAGAAAAAGTGGTTAACATTTGCTTTATGGCACACAATAAGGCAAGTCCCTCTCATTCTAATACTATTGAAAATGAATGTGAAGTTAGATACTCTTAGGAAGAAGTATTAGAACATATAAAAGAATTGACTAGGAAAAAAGGAGTTGCATGATAGACGTAAGAAAACTTTAGAAAAATTAGATGAATGTAAATTCAAAAATGGAAGACTTATGTAAGAATTAAATCAATCAAAAAGTACAATTAGTACATGAAAATGTAGCTTTAAAGGAATAAGTAGAATTCCTTAAGGAATCGCTTGCAAAATTTAGTAAGGGAAAAGGAAAATTAGAAACAATGTTAAGTGTTCAAAAAATAGAAAATGATAAACATGGTTTAGAGCATAGTAATAGAGCATCTACTAGCAAGATGGTTTTCATAAAGGAAAAAAGTTTAGAAGATTAATGTACTCCTAGGACTGTTCAATGTCTCAACAAGTAGGCTTTAACCTAGGTATCATGGATACATGTACACACCAAGACCTAGGAGATCTCCACGATGTCGATTTAATGATAGAAGAACTTACACTCAACCTAGACAAAATCTTCAAAAAAGTTTCTATAATGATTTTAAACCGAGAAATGATTATCGAAATGTATATAGGACTTACACTCCATTTTTTTGCTCATATTATGAATGGTATGGACATCTTAAATATTTTTATTTAAGAAATGTAAATGTTCTTTCATATGATCACAAAAGGTATAAAACTAACACTTAAGGACCCAAGAAGATATGGGTAGTAAAAGTTCATTAAATGCTTAATTTTGTAACTATCTTCAAGGATAAAAAGGAATAAACCACTATTTTTGAACCAAGTGGAAAATCAAAAGAAGAAAAAATGGCGAAATACAATTTGAGAGGTAAGCTATTACTAATTATGATCAAAATTGGTCATGTGTGAGAGTGTGAAATGACTTTGGTTATTACTTGAATAAGTGTACCTTTGAAAATAAAATTTGTTTAAGAAATTATATTTGAAGAAAATTATTATTTGTTTTTATACCTATCTAAATTTTCTTTCTGTAATAACTATATATAATAATTAATTAATAAATTTTTTATTAATCTATATTGTGTTGTGATTTTTATCATTGATTCGATCAACCAATAGGAGTAGATAGGTCGATCTACTATCAGTCAACCAATATAGATTAGTCGGTCAACTAATATTTGAAATGTCGCGTTTTAAGTCTTAAAACTTTCATCTTTCTCTTTTTTTTTAATTTCTTCTCCTCTGTTGGCCCTATGTGGCACTTAAGGGGTACGAAATAGGTTCTTAAAAAATTATTTTCAATATTATTAAACCTAAGTATTTTATCAATTTTAATTAAATGCGGAAACTAAGTAATAATTTAGTTATACAAATAAAATAATTAATTAAATTAAATGCATAAAAATAAAAGAGAAAGAAGAGACATAACCGATTTATTTTGGTTCGGAGCACTCCACTTGCCCTACATCCAGTCCCTAACACCACTATTGAGATTTTGTTCTTATTGCAATTAATAAGAATACACAATACACAATACATTCCTTTTTCAAGGCTTGAGGATAACCTTTCACTCTCCCTTTTCTAAAGCTTAGGAATAACCTCACAACACTCCCTTTTCTAAGGTTAAAGGAGAACCTCATACTCTTCTTTTTCAAGGCTCAAGAATATCCCCATAAAAATACAACAACTTCAACTTCACCAAAAGCTCATAAACACTCAAGAATACTCAATAATTATACACAAACACTTTTGATACTTCTTGGATACTTCTTAATATATAAATAACACAAACACACCTATTTATACTCATTTTAAGACCAAATAGTTGTTACTTCAACATTCTTCTCATTTAATAATATACCCATTGGAAATCTGTCGTTGCATAATCTTCATCTTCAGTCGACCAATAGGCATCATTCAATCGACCGATCTTCTAAAGTTGTTCATTCGGTCGATTGATTCCAAGGTTCAGTCGACTAATCTTTGTTCAGTCAGTCGATCCTCCCTTCACCAAGTGTATTCGATTGACCAGTATACCTTCGATCGACTGACCTCTTCGATTCCTTCATTTGGTCGATCGATCTACCCATTCGATCAACCGACCTCTTCTGGATCAGCACACCTTCGGCCCAAACTTAGCCCAATACAATTCTTAACCCAATTCAACGTAAACAAAACAATACTTAATCACATTTTACACAGTTATATAAAATTAACACAATTAATTCATCCAATTTACTAAATCATTAATAATAGCAATTTATTCATTTATTTAACCTTTAATTAAATATTATTTCATGACTTACACGAGTTATAAAAATTTCACCGAATTACCAACTTAATTACTTATTCATCATATACACTCTAAATAATAAACAACCATAGCAAACTCTACAAACATATTAGTATAAATACTTTGTCATCATCAAAACAAAGGTGGAACCGACCCTTGATTCAACAATCTTACCCTTTTTCATGATGACAAAAACCATGTGATATTAGAAGTATATAACAAGCTATACAACCAATTAATCCATACATACATGCAAATCATATGCAAATAAAATAAACACAGAGTTGCTAATATCATATATACCATTCTCCCCCTTTTTATAATCATAAAAAAGTATATGTCAAATCACAAAAAGATGTAAAACTTAAATTCGAATATAAACTAGTCATAAATACATATAACTTCTTCTTCTTCTTCTAAATTCTTATCTTTAACAAATTTGATCATACTTGAAAAAGATCCATTATCACTCTTATAACTCAAACCATGTCTATCATTTATGACCTTTTAACTATTCAACATGTTTTCTAATTTTTCATTCCCTTTTATAAATTTAACAAGTGAATCCTTAAGGGTATTTATCTCTAATTTAAGAGACGTATTTTCATTCACCAAACTATGATCATCACATTTTGATTTCAAATGTTTCTTTAACAAACTATTTTCTTCTATCAATTGTTGCATTTCAACATCCTTTAATTTTACTACTTTCCTAAGTGTTTCTTTTTCTAATTTACAACCATCAAGAAATTTTGCAGGTTTTAGTATACTTATCATGCAATTTCTTTTTCCTCCTAATTAATTCTTCTATATGCTCTAATATCTCTTTATAAGTGTATTCTTCATTATATTCATCATTATTATCATAGGATTTAGAACATGACGGTACATCATTATAAGACGCTATGGAAGTACGTACCTCGTCATCCATGAAGCATAGGAAGGCTACATCTTCGTGTTCGCTTTCCTCTTCCTTATCTTGATAGATTTCCTCTAATGCACACTATGCTTCTTCATAACTTTCACACCATGAAACATTTTCAAATATCTACATACTCAAGGCACAATATAAAACAGTTAAAACTTTATAATTAATTGAAATAAGATTTCTTTTGATTTCATCTAATTCTAATGCTTCTTTGAGAGTTAAACTTTATATAGGCTTTGAAGGTATATAAGGACCATTTGCTATGATTTTCCAATAATCTTCTCCTAAATATAAAAAGTGATTTTCCATTCTAATTTTCCAATCTCTAAAGTTGTCTCCATTAAAAAAAGGAAGTACATCTAAACTAAGTACCATATATCTTTACTCACTAATTCATTAGAATTAATCTAATGTGAGACCTACACTCTAATACCAATTGTTAGTCCTATGTGGCACCTAAGAAGGGGGTGAATTAGGTTCTTTAAAAATTATTTTCAATATTATTAAACCTAAGTATTTTATCAATTTTAATTAAACGCGGAAACATATTATTAAACCTAAGTATTTTATCAATTTTAATTAAACGCGGAAACTAAGTAATAATTTAATTATAAAAATTAAATAACAATACTAAATTAAATAATTAAATTAAATGCATAAAAATAAAAGAGAAAGGGAAGAAGAGACACAACTGATTTATTCTGGTTCGGAGCAGTCTACTTGCCCTACATCCAGTCCCTAATGCCACTGTTGAGATTTTGTTCTTATTGCAATCAATAAGACTACACAATACACAATACACTCCTTTTTCAAAGCTCTAGGATAACCTTTCACTCTCCCTTTTTTAAGGCTTAGGAATAACCTCACAACATTCCCTTTTCTAAGGTTAAAGGAGAACCCCACACCCTTCTTTTTCAAGGTTCAAGAATTACCCCATAAAAATACAACAACTTCAACTTCACCAAAAGCTCATAAACACTCAAGAATACTCAATAATAATACACAAACACTTTCAATACTTCTTAATACATAAATAACATAAAAAAAACACATATTTATACTCAATCCAAGACCAAATCCTTCTAATTTAATAATATATCCGTTGGAAATCTGTCATTGCATAATCTTCATGTTCAGTCGATCGATCTTCTAAAGTTGTTCATTTGGTCGATCGGTTCCAAGGTTCGGTCAACCAATCTTTATTCGGTCAGCTGGTGATCCCTTCACCAAATGTATTAAGTTAACCGGTATACCTTCGATCAACCGACCTCTTCGATTGCTTCATTCAGTTGACTGATCCACCCATTTGGTCGACCGACCTCTTTTGGAGCAGCACACCTTAAGCCTAAACTTAGTCCAATCCAATTCTTAACCTAATTCAACATAAACAAAACAATACTTAATCACATTTTATACAATTATATAATCTTAACATAATCAATTTATTCAATTTACCAAATCATTAATAATACCAATTTATTCATTTATTCAACCTTTAATTAAACATTATTTCATGACTTATACAAGCCATACATATTTCACTAAATTACCAACTTAATTATTTATTCATTACATATATTCCAAATACTAAACAACCACAACAAACTCTACAAACATATTAGTATAAACACTTTTTCATCATCAAAACAAAGGTAGAACCAACCCTTAGTTCAATATCCTCCCTCTCTCTAAACGTCATAACCATCATACCTAAAGCTTCCCCTTCTTCCTTTTTAGAGCTTTTGAAATTCTAAACTGAAGTAAGCATCCCTTTAAATCTTTCTTATCCTCCAAACCCTCTTTACAATTGAAAGAGCATCCTTCTCATGATAACCCTCTCATGTTACCACCACTGGTTTCTGCCAAATTTCTCCATCTTTGGCCAGTCTCCGATGAGTGAGAAGCTAGAAACAAGTCCTTGGCAACATTTTAAGCCAAAGCCCTATATCAATTTTGATCAATTTTTTTTATCTCTTTAGATATGAGTAAAAAAATAAAATTTGCTTTCTCTTTACTTTTGTTAAAAATAACGTTAATCTTAGTTATTTTTCATCATTCTAAAACTGGATATGTGTTAAATTTCATTTAATTGCCTTTAGAATGACTCAATTTCAAATTTATATGTAGTTAAGGTTTTAGAATTGGAATTTTTAATTTATTGTTTTAAATTGAGAAATTGACTCAAATTGAAAGTGTTTTCATACAATTAGAAGTATATTTGAGGGATTAGAACATTCAATTACATCTATATGTGTCAAAAATTGTTTTCCCCCAATTTAAGGTTTAGCGAATATGGGAATCTTTGAATTTTTGGTCAAATTAAAGGCTATTTTATAAATTTGATATTGTATAAATTCAATTAGTTGTTTAATTAAAGTGTATTCACATTCAATTGCTTATGTTTTGTTAGCATTGTCATTTTTCCTTAATTTTAAGCTTGAAGAGAATGAAATTTCCAAATTTTTAGATATAATTAAATTTATCTTTGAACCTGTGCAGTTTTAAAGCCTAATTTTAGTCTTTAAGAGAATGAAATTTTTAAATTTTTGGATATAATTAAATTTATCTTTGAACCTGTGAAGTTTTAAATTAGAACTGTCAATATTTTTAAGTGAAAATGTTTTAAATAAAATTTTCAAAAAAACTTCTCATCCTTCAAGATATTGTTTCAAAATGTAGAGTTGTAAGTTTATGTCAATTTATTTTGAACTTTCAAATTGTTTCTAAATAGTTTATAAATATTAGTTGAGTCTTAAACGCCTTGAAACTGTCTAGTTGCACATCATGCATTCATATAAAGCACTAGAAAATATTTGATCATTTGAACATCAACATACTTTCCTATTCTTATTTGCAAGTTATGTTATTGACTATACTCAAAGTGATACTCATACATTTACTCCTTTCTTAGAGCCTTCTTAGGTTATTTGATGCTATTCTTAGAGCCTTTCTCTTAAGTTTGTGTCAAATTTTTTTTTGAACTCTTATTATGGCCAGAACTCACAGTAATGGTACCTTTAGGAGTAGGAGATCCCATGTCCTTTAAGGGGATGAATATTTTGATATCGATTCTCCCTAATTTCAAGATTATGCTTTTATAAAACTCCATGAAAATCGTATAATTACTCCTGCTCATTTAGATCTTTTAAAGGAAAATGGTCTTATCCATTTTTTTTCATTGATTAAGGGTGGGAATCTCACTTTACTCTTTTTTTTTAAGGATTAGTCATACTAATGTCAAACTTTTCTTTTGCAATCTTAGAGAACATTAAAAGAATGATGAGTATGTTGTTGTCTCTTAAGTTGAAAATGTTCTTATTCGTTTTACTAAATACTCAATAAATCCCATTATAGGAATATCAATCCCACGAGAGTTCTCTCACTATGACTATTTGTCTAAACATAATGTCACCACTCACTCTTTGGCCTCTAGAGTCAAAACCATTTTTGAATTAAATAGTGGGGAAGAAATTATCCAAAAATCAAAGGATATAAGGAACTTAAGTGCAATCCCCAAGTTTCATCATTTGTTTATTAAGCACAACTTTTTCTCATCTAACGAGCACTTTAATGATTTAGGTTATGATAATCTTTGGTTTCTTTCTACCTTGATGCTTGGTGAGAAAATTCACTTAGGTGATTTTGTTTGTATAACATAATTCATTTTGTTCACTTCAAGAGAAAGAGTTAAAATATTCCTTATTCCCTTATTCTTGGTCACATCTTCCCACATTTTCAAATCCCTCCTATGGAAGATGATTTTGAGTGCCATTCCTTCTTTAATCAAAACTCTCTAAAGCGCATGGGATATCGATATGTTAATGGCCATATAACTCAACCTCATCAACAATTGTAACCTTGGGCACCCATATTCTTTATGATGACGATGCGCCTGCTCTGAATTGTCCTGTATCTGTGCATTTTGATGATGAGGGCACGTCTACAGGACCTCCCTGAGCTCTAACCAATGTTCAGTCTGAGATTGCATCCTTCATCGCGAGGTTGATTCTATGAGGCGTTAGATTGAGGAGAATACCATTTTTTCTTCTTAAGCACACCATCTTGCTTCATGGGATTCTCTCTCAATTTCCTCCTCCGCATTCATCAAATCTCTCATAGAGTCATCTTTTTTAGTTTTTAAAGACCTTTTTTGTGTTGCTTATTGATGTATTTTGTTACTCTTGATGTTTTTGTGTTACTCTTGATGTATGACATCACACCTTTCCTTATGATATTGACTCCTTCTTATGAAGGTTTATGTTCTTTATGATCTTCATGTGTGTTGCATGTCTCTATAATTAAAAGTCTTAAGACCTTCATCTGTTACTCTTTGTTTAAATATATCACTTGTGTTATGTGGTTGTTATCAGTTTGAAAGATGCATAATATTATGTTTGTTACAAAGGGAGTATTAAATTTTCATATCTTGCTTAGATTTACTCAATGTTATATATATGTTGTTTTGTGCACTTTTTTGTTGATTCCACAAAGAGGTAGAGATGTGTGATATTATGTTTCATTTTGGGGAAGTATGATTGAGTATGCTTTTTATTTAAACTTTGACTTATTGTATGAACTTAAGGGGAGTTGGATTTTAACTTGATAATTGTGATGAACTTTGAATTCTTTTGTTTTTGATATATTTAAGTGGAGTTTATCAAAAGTATGATGTTCATGTAGTTTTTAGTTTATAATTATTGATATTATATTTTTATAATATCGCATGGTTTTGTCATCACTATCAAGAGGGATTTGAAAATCAAGTAGAAACTTTTGATTTGAAAATTTTTGTTTATGATTAAAAATATTTTCAAAGTCAAATTAGGATGCACAATCTCAATTCAGTCTTCTTACTTTCTTAACTAAAATAAAAAGTTAGATGATTAAAAACAAAAGTGTGATATTAGATTTACGTGAAGCAAGATTAGGAATATGATCCATGTAACTAATATCTTTATAAATTACATTTATACAATAAGTAGCATATAAAGACCAATAAATATACTCATATTTTGATATTAAAAAATACCAAACTAATACATAATTAGCCACATTATCTATAACTGAGTGGACAATATTTTCTAGTCCGTCCCACTTGAAATTTTCAAAAAGCAATTTAAATCAAATTTATGAAGTTTTTGCCATAATAAAATTATTAACTAACTTTATAAAATTTTTTCCAACATTACAATAATATAAGAAATTAATTAAGATTATATGTCATAGAGGTGATCTGCATTTTCTTTCATATAAAGCTTCATAAGGAGCCATTTCAATACTAGCATGCTCTTTTGTTGTCATTGTCCCTTTATATTCAATTATTTTTGTTATTTAAGTAGGAATATTAAGGATTTATTTTATATGGATTGTCATTTTACATTTAATTCATTATAATTATCAAAAAGCAAATTATCTATAGTTCTAATTGCATTATTAGATTTTTTTGTAATAGAATAATTGGATTGAATTGCATGAGATGTCTCATTACAAGAAGAATCTAATAATATTCTTACTAAATACTGGAACCCGATTGGATTAATCTTGATCTTTAGTATCTTAGATCATTCCAATTTGATTTTAGTTATTATTTTAGTTTAATTTAGTATTAATATAGTTTTAATTTCAAATTCAATTAGGGCTCATTTAGTTCAGCTTTCCATTTCTATTTTTTTGTTTTTATTTTTTTTTCTCTTCTTTTATAATGTTTTGTTGGGTTTTTTTTAAGCGAAAACAAAAAATGAAAACCACAAAATATAAACAAATAAGTCAATGGTTTAAACTACTACTTGCTAAAAATCTTAGTACTAGCAATAATAAACTCACCAATATATTATAGTAACGATAGATGTACTTGCCTAGAGCTATGAAGAATAAAAGTAGCTTGTTTTAAGATTAAAACTTCTCATACATTAATGACATATGATAAAAGGATAAACTCTATTGAAGTTATCGAGCTAACGACTTTAAACTAGCACTTTTTAGAAGGCAACCGAACATTCTTTCTATACCTTGATTGTTCTTATTTCGACTTTTAGCTTTTATTGCATTTAAGATCAAAATGTAGCATGTTTTCATTTGATTGTAACTGCATTATAAGTTTGTGATTTCTGTTTCTTAGGAATTTTTATCAATTTAGATTATTAAATTATGTGTTCATATATGAATAATCTTATTTGAGGTTGTATTTGGGAGGTTTTGGAACCTAAATTTGTTGACAATTTTTCAAAATTTAAAAATTGGACACTGTGATTCACAGTCAAGTTCATAGTCGTGACCCTAACTCTGATGTTGGGCTTCATTTGCATAAATCCCAATGTGCTTCATAATCTGGATCATAAATAAGGGTGAAGATTCGGGGTTAGGTTTGAAAAAAATATAAGACAATCCATGTTTCATAGCTTAAGTCACGACTTGATTCCATACTAATTTTAATACATTTGGAAGCAATTAAAGGAAGAGAATTCAAGTTAATAGTGAAGATTAGTATATTAAAAGGACTTCTAGTAACTTTCAATTGAAGAATTAAGGATAAGACATTATAAGACTGAGTTTTGTAACATCTTTTTCTTCTTTGATAGTTGTTGGTTTTATTTTTATAAATATGAACTAAATTTTCTATAAGATCTAGATAGGTTAAATCTTATAGCTCAGTGTTCAATGTTTGTTCTTTAATTTAATTGTAAAAATATAACTTTATCTTATGTTTATTCATGGATACAGTTGTATTGGATTAAAATTTTTGCTACAATTTCAATACATTATTTGATTTCATATATTTAAATTAAAAAACCACTTATATAAATAAATCAAATCATGAATAAAGGGGATCACAGGGAATACTAGAGATAGGTTTACATAGGTTTCCCGAGTTAGATTCAAACCTGACTAACATAAAAATTCATAGATCAAATTAATGTGTCTTCTTAGGATTTTAATTTTAAAAAACTTCTAATTAATTAACTAAGGGATAGGAACTACATTACTGAAAGAGTATAATTTAATTAAGGAATTTTTTAATCTAAGTAAATTAGGTTGAACATTAAATTAAGATTAAGCATTGAACATATTAATGTTTTAAGGGGATTCTTCATCTAGGTTCTATTCTTATCAATTGCATCTTTATCTAGTTAAGTATTTTGGGATTATGATTTTAATTAGATGATTAGTTTTATTTTAATTAATAATGCAATCAATCAATTATCAACTTGGTTATATTAGATAATAAAGAAACAAATAGTACTAGTGGTCATGATCCTTATGGGACAATAATTACATTCACCCTAGGCTATACTACAAAACAATAGGTATACTTGCTTTATTAGTCTTAGTATTATCTAGTTTATGATCCATATATTTCTAAAACTAATATCATCACTTACTATTCTCAAACTAGTGTTCAAGTTAGGGTATCTAATAAAGAAACAAATAAAATATTAGAAAAGACTATTAGTTCTTCTTGGCAAGATTAGGCATTAAAGTTAGATAATATACTTTGGGCATATAGGACTATTACTTATAAACACATTACCTTTCAACATAGTGTATGGTAAATCTTGTCCTTTATTAGTAGAACTAGAGTATAAGGCTTATTGGGATACAAACTTTTTGAATTTTTGGTTTGAAAAAATGTAGTTTCAAAGAGACATGTGCATTTAAATAAGTTAGATAAGTTCAGGTTGGAAAAGATTTACATGGAAAGGGGAAAATGATGGCATGACAAGCAACTCTTACATCAAGAATTTCAAATAAGGGATAAGGTGTTACTTTATAACCCTCGATTAAGACTCTTTCCCAATGAATTAAATCCAATATGGTATAGACTATTTAAAATAATTAAGCTCTATCAATTCAGAGTCTTGTAGGTGCAAAATGATAAGAATGAAATCTTCAAATTCAATGGGAAAAGAACAAAGCTATACATGCCAATGATAGAGGGGGATGTTAGTGAAAAGATACTTCTACAGAATCTTTGGTGATCATTTTTTTCTCCTTCATAGTTTTCATTATTTGTATTTTATGTCATTGTAGGATTGTAGGAATTAACTTTTTATTATTTTTCAATTCAGATTGATTGTTGATTATTTTGATGTTTTCATTCTCTTTTTCATGGCTTAATCTTTTTCTTTCGTAGTTAGCATGGATGACTTTAAAGTATAATTGGTCTACAATTCTAAGGGGATCTTCTATTCCATTCCTTTCCTTTCCTTCTTTGTTTTTATTTATATTAAATGAACATTGCAAATAATATTCAATTTAAGTGTAAGAAAGGGAATATGATATTTTGTAGTTATATACTTGAATTATTATAAGTTCTTGATAGTAATTTATTCAGATATCTTATTTTAAAATTATTCAAATGGTTAGATAATTGTTAATTAGTATGCTTGGATATAGTTAATATGACTATTATAATTAATGTTAATTGATTTTTAATTGATTATATCTTTTCTTACTTATGGTTAAGACTTGCAAATATGAAGTTAATCCTTTGTACATGGTACCAAGTTTTCAATGAAATTTTACATGGATTTTTGTTTGAATTTAGATTAGGGTATTCAGTTTAAGTAATTTAATTAAATTTGAAATGAATAAGCATAAGTGTAAGTTCAGTGATGTGTTTAAATGGCAAGATAAAGTATAAAATGCATTTACTGAGACAAGATGGAGCGTAAAATACACTTTTCGAAGTTAATTGTTAAGTAAATAAATGAGATCAAGACATAATGGAGCATTAAATGCACATGTCAGTTGAACTACTTTTGGAAGGGTCTGTATGATTATCTATATAAGTTTCTTAAGATTAAGTAATATGTACAAGAGGTGGCCATGTATTTTTTATATATAGCTATATATGTTAATTCATACTTAAGATTGAATTAAAATATATTAATTATATTTAAATGCACTGATTTGTGTTAAGGTGCCTAATTAATTTTCAGCAACTGTTTGATTTTCTAAATAAGTACGTGAGTAATTACTTAAAGATAAGAAATACTTCAAGTATGGGAGAATTGTTAGTGGACAAAATTAGATGATTTTTAAGATACATTATTTGATATAATTTTAATCTAAATTAACCAACCATTTTTGGAATTTACATTATTTAATATGTGCTTTCTAATTACATTATTTTAATTAATTAATATATGTTTTCTTATTTTCATCAATGACTATTTTTGGGTATATTATTTGATGTTTTTATCCATTATTTTCATTAATAAATATATGCTTTCTGATTTTTCCTTTGTTTTTTTGTTGAACATATGTGCTTAAATTACTTTAGCTTGGATTAAAAAAGTAGATGGTTATGATTATTAAGTTGGAAGAATTTTATCTAATTAAATGCTTAAATTATCTTTCTTAGATTGGCCACTTAAGTTAGATTGATAGATAGTTAACGGACCATGATTATTGGCTCTTAATTATTGGAAAATTACTTAGGTACTGTAATTGAGTTTGGATATAGATCAGTCTAAGTTCTTATATAAGGATCATTATATATAAAGACCTTAGATTTAAGCTTTTTGAATTTCATGTTTTTTATTTCAATCTATTTATGAACCAAGTAAATAGGTTATAATTAAAAGAGAAAAGATAATTCCATAACCATTGGTAGTATTGTTTTAATGAAGATGCCTTTTATCTATTCAATAATTAATTCTTTGAATTTGGCTAATCATTGAAATATGAAGTCTTAGCTAGACTTATCATTAGTGGAATTCTTGATTCATGAACATGTATTAGATTGAATACTAGTTCATTTACTATGTTTATTACTTTAAGTTTTTATTATTTAGTTTTTTTTAAGCTTTCTTGATAATTAAACATTGAGTGACCTAGTAGTTACACTAGATCCCTATGGAGATGATGCTTTATACTTACCATTTTATACTATTTATTGATGGGATATACTTACCTTCAAGTTTTAAATTAGGAAACAGACCTAACATATAGCGTTTATTATTTCTTGAAAATAAGGTAAATTTATGAGTGAAAGTTGAAATTTGTGGGAAATTGTTTATAACGATTCCTTTCTTCCAAAAAACGTGGTCAATGATCAACAAGTTCCTAAATTAGAGGAAGAGTAAGACGAAAATGAATCAAACTTGTTTCTTTAAATAAAAAAAAATCCTTGCATAAATGATATTAAACTTTTTTTCTTTAAATAAAAATGCCTTACATATCTTATGTTATGTATTGGATAGAAATTTTTTAGATAAAGTTTTAATGTATAAATTTGCTAATGAGATTTGATATAGATTAGAGGATATTCATTTAGGCACTAATCAAGCTAAAGAAGAGGAGAATAAGCAAGTAGAAGAAGAGGTGTCAAATATATGCTTTATGGACAAAGAGTAGTATGAGGTACTATTTAACTTAAACTCTTCTACTATTAATAATGGTTGTGATAATTATTAGCCTTATGCCAACTAAGAGGAGGTGAATTGGGTGTTTAAAATTTTTTTGTAGAATTACAACCCTTTAAACACCTTAAGGTCAAGAGGAACCTATCCAACAATCTTGATTCTAAGGTCAAGAGGAACCTATACCAATCTTGTTCTAGGTCAAGAGTAA
>JAOXYD010022413.1:0-14545 GCA_028565735.1 Pinacopodium congolense | reverse complement strand
GTTTCTTGAACAAAGTGTAAACTAAATTGATAGGGTGACTAGATATCAATCCTCGTGGGATCGATACCGTTCTTTACACAAGTACGATCCGTATACTTGCGGTTTTAAGCGTAAAACTTGCAGTTGTTTGTTTTGCAATTTAATCTCAACAATAGTACAATCTAAATCAAGGTATATCCCAAAATGATTTATTGATTCTGCTCACATCTTATTATAAGGAGTATTTGGAAAGTTAGTTCCTAAACTGGAAGTAGTAGCATATCCTCAAGCTTCTCTTTCTCTAGGTTCTTGATAAAAGGTTGAATTCCATTAAAAAGAGTCTTCGTACAACCTTCTTTCTCTTCCTCAAAATACAGGAGGAGTTTGCTTTGAGTTTGATCTAGAAGGACCTCCTATTTCTAGTTTTGGTTTGAGATTAACCATATCTTTAAGATTTATATCTTCGAACTGATCATTTAAATCATCAATATCTAATAAAGATGCTAGATTCAAGTATTCCATTAGAATTTTAATTTTCTTATATTATTTATAATGGCATTAGAAGGGTTCATAATTATTTGTTGATCTTGCCTAGACATATCTAGTTGTTCTGGTAAATTTTGTATCTTTTGTTCAAGGATCATAATTCTTTCTAAGATTTCATAATTAAAATATTCTATCATTTTTTGTAAACTTATCAAATTATTATCTAGTTTTAATTCGTCAAATTGAATCTGAGGGTAAGGTGGTATATTTTTATCTGTCATGGAGAATATGAAGATGTCTTCTATATCTAAGATTTAACTCTCATAAATTAGCAGTTAAAGTAATAAATCTATTACGTGCTTCTTCATAGCTTCTTCTAAGATGAATTCTTCCTGCTCTACAACACCCACTAAAGATTAGATAATCTAATTGATTTCTATAGTACTGTTGTTCGTTATCTGCTTTACTTATTTGGTGTTATAATTAATTTACATTATCTCTATATTCTTGACATGTATGAAAATCAAAGATGGAGATATCCATGATAATAATGACAATGATTGTAGAATAATACCTGGTATATCTGGATTTTTGCTTAAATATTTTTGACTATTATTCTTCTATAATCCCTTTCTAATTCTATCATATTTCTGCTTGATCTACAAAATCTTGCAAAAGAAATCTCACAGAGATTTTGAGTATATAGATGTTGAGAATGATCATAATATCCTTTATATTGGCCTAAATCTTTAATTTTATCAGAAAAATAAGTACTAGTATCACACCAATATTTTATTTTTTAAGAAATCGAGAAGAGTGTACATTATAGTAATCAGGATGAAAGTATTCCATTAGATTTTTAATTTTATTATATGATTTATAATGGCATTAGAAATATCTAGTTATTCATAATTGCCGGTTGATAATGGCATTAGAAGAGTATTCATAATTGTCGGTTGATCTTGCCTAGACATATCTAGTTGTTCTTGTAAATTTTGTATCTTTTGTTCAAGGATCATAATTCTTTCTAAGATTTCATAATTAAAATATTCTATCATTTTTTTCTGTAAACTTATTAGATTATTATCTAGTTTTAATCCGTCAAATTGAATATGAGGGTAAGGTGGTATATTTTTATCTGTCATGGATAATATGAAGATGTCTTATATATTTGAGATTTAACTCTCGTAAATCAGCAATTAAAGTAATAAATTTATTATGTGCTTCTTCATAGCTTTTTCTAAAAGGAATTCTTCCTGCTCTACAACGCCCACTAAAGATTAGATAATCTAATCGATTTCTATAGTACTATTGTTCGTTATCTGCTTCACTTATTTGGTAGTCTAATTGATTTATGTTATCTCTATATTCCTGACATTTATGACAATCAAAGATGGAGATATCCATGATAATAATGATAATGATGGTAGAATAATACCTGGTATATCTGGATTTCTGCTTCATGATTTTTTACTATTCATATACATATATGGTTCTTCTAGGGGAAAGGACATCAAGGATCTAAGACATCTATGACTTATATAGTTGCCACTGGTTCCTGTATCAATTAAAATTTTACAAATCCTATATTGTAATCTATCAAAATATTCACCTTTAATAGTATAATTTTCTGATTGATTAAGATCAGTTCTTATCATGGATCTACTTGATCCTACTCCTGTATATGAATAAGATAATCAAGGAACAAGTCGATTATGCAAATCAATTTGAGGTCGAGGCTGAAGGTTTAAATAAAAATCATTTTCTATTTCTGTTATCTAGGCAAAATTAGGAGGATAGCTTTTTTCAATTTCATTAAATAATCAAGGGAAATCTATAATATCTGATGTAGCATATCACTTAGAATAATGAGAACTAGACAAAGCATAGGGTAATCTATATGTAATTGAATAAGGTCTATTACCTTCATGCGTCAAGTCTTTTCTTATAAAATCTTGAACTAAAGTAAGAACTTTATCAAAATTAATATCATTTATATGATATCCAAATCTGGGATGAAGACTAAACATCAATTTTTGATATATCAGGTTTCCTTGAATGACACCAGGGCATGCATCTTCTCTTTTCTTTATTCTATTATCAATAACAGCTAAAGTTATCAGAGAATCTATTCCTTCTCTAAATGTTGCTCGAACAATTATCCGCATTGAGCTTATATGAACCCATCTAATTGTATTTCTAATATTATTGGGTAATTTATCAAGCTTCTGCCTTATATCTCTTTTTGATAAGAGAGGGATATTAACTCTATTTTAAGTAAGACTAATATCTAAAGCTTTTTCTTATATATTTATCCTATAAAACATATGATATTTTCTAGGTTTTATTACTATTTGTTAAAATAATGAGGTATTAAATCCACTATAAGAGTTTAAAGAATATCCTGCAACTTGTATTTTCTTTAAAAGCTTTCGATATATTAAAATATCTTTTTTAAATTCTCCTTATTGTTCAGAAGTGTCTATTATCAGTTTTAATCCTTGTGAACTTGAAGTTTCAGTTATTTCATTCATTGTCAGAATTTGTTTCAGATTTGTATTTTGTATTTGTAATTATACAAATATTTTCATCAGAAGTACAATCTTCAAAAGTGTTGATAAGAATAAAATTTTCATTATTAATCATTTCTTCAATATCTTTATCAATTTCAAATTTCTTCTTATTAAATCTTTTAGGATATTCATTTGCATAATGACCTTTCTCTTTACAGTAATAACATCAACATTATGTTATCTTTCGTCCTTTGCGTTTATTACGACAATACACAAGTTTTCTAGGTTTAAATCCCATTTGTCGTTTATAATATCTAACTTTGCATCTTTTAAAATATCATCTTTTATAAAAATGCTTAAGCTTTTTTATATTTACGTGTAATATTATTATAATAATAAGGACTTGGAATTTTAAAATCATAACAACATAAACTGTTTTGCTTTTTTAAAGCTATGTTTTGTTTTAACTGTGTCTCCATACCATTCTTTAATCTTATGTCTATGAGTTTAATCATATCAATTCTCCACCATTAACAATTTATTTTATTAATAATATTTTAAAAAATCTTTTTAAAGTGTTGTTCCACTTTAGTCAAGGACTTCATAAATCAATTCTAATTGAAAACAAGATAATATACTTCCTAATTACGTTAGGGTGGTGAATCCTATATTGATCACTCAACTACCTCCATATAGTTCATGCTACATTCAATAGCTACTGAGTAAACTATTCATGATTAGAATAGGTCGTAAATAATATCAAAACATAACAATCCCTATATAAGGTAACTTTGGTAATCTTAAGTTTAAGGATCACTTATACAATCATTGCATTGAGTATTTCTATAAACATACAAGTAATGTTTCATATGGAATTATCATATCAGGTCAATTATGTGAACTTGTTCTCTAATAAATACCCACACATTTCTTTAAGTATTTTCAAACTTTAGTCTATAAGATCGACCTTTTTTTCATAAGAAAAAACATAATGTGTTAGTCTCTTTGCTCTGTTAATGTTTAGTTTAGTCTATGAGATCGACTTTTTTTTCATAAGAAAAAACATAATGTGAACTAGTTTTTTCGCTATGTTAATGTTCAATCTTAATGAAGCAATGATTAAGAATAATTTAGGGATAATACTTAATTACAAAATAAATCTCATAATTATGATCTCTATTATAATTTCACATGTAAAATATATTTATCCCATGAATTTTATTTTATACATTAGTTAATTAAACATTTATGTATAAGGTAAATAATACCTTTAATAAAATTTGTCATAAATCTTCAACCAACAGATTAACTATAGGGCATAAATTAACAAAAAAGATGTGTAGCAACTAAGCATAGATTTGGATGTGGTTTCTTTTTTACGGTGGAACTAAGTGTCGTCAAATGTATGCTGGAGGTTGTCGTTGGTGGTTTCCTTGGTCATAGAGATAGTAACGCAGAGATGCGATGTTTGCTGAGCTATTGGTGATGATGAAAAAGAAAACTGGTGGTGATGGCTAGATGACAACAATGATTGCTCTTGCTGGTGTTAATTGGTAGTGTTGTCAAATGACGGTGACACAAAATTGGATGGTGGAACTAGAGCTTTCCTTTGCTTTTAGGACAACAAGGGTTTTATTTTTTAAGATTAGGGTTTTATAAAGAAGATAAGTGATGTTTGGTTGCAAGCTTAGCAGCTTGGATAAAATGTTCTAAGAATAAAATATTGTTTGTTTAGCTACCATGGTAGCATAAACTAGATGTTTGAAAACTTGGATAGAATACCTTAGCGTAGGATTTTTTTTCCCCTTAAATCAAAAGAGTTTCTAAATCTTATTTCTAAATAGAATTTAAAAGACTTTTAAATCCAAAATTAATTTTAAAAATAAATTATTTATGTTTAATTAAATTAAGATAAATAATGAAACATTGATTATTATTTAAAATTTTAGAAAATTATTTTTTATAATTAAAATTAGTTATAGTTCATTTAGATTGAAATTAATAATTAACTACACTCCTTTATAATTAAGAAAATTTGTTTTCATTGTTCAATTAAAAAATAAAATTTTTAATTAAAATAATTTATTTTAATTTGATTGAAATAAATTAAGTTTGCTATTTTCATTTAGAGAATTATTATTCTAAATTATTTATAAATTATTTATTTAATAATTTCAATAATAAGTTTATGATTTATTAGAATAGGTATTTTTCTTAATTATATTTGAAAAGTGTTTTTGATTATTAAACAATGAGTTTTCTTTAATATCTTACAAAATATTTTTCTAATTTATTAATGTTTGATTTTCTAATTAATTAAGAAAATTTCTAAATAAATAATAAAAAACATTCTTTATTAAATTTAAGATGCTTTATTTAATTATGATGATAATTTCTTTTAAGATTAGAAAATAGTTTTCTAATTAAGAGGAGTTTTCAATTAGATTAGAAAAAGATTTTTCTAACAAGATTAGATAATGGTTTTTCTAATTAGTTTAGAAAGTAGTTTTTCTAATGAGAGTAGAAAGTCTTCCTTATTTGCTTTTGTGAAAAAGAGTTTTTATAAATTAAAATAAGTAAAAAGAGAAAATTGTTGAAAATTGTTTTCAATTAAACTTATTAAAGGAGTCAAGAAAAATTAGAAATAGTTTTCAATTGAATGTGAAGATTGTTTTCAAATCAAAATGGATTTATATTTGGTATAGAACTTTAATTTATTAAGGATTCAACTATCTAATTTAATTTAATGTTTTTAAATAGTTAGAAGTATTATTTTAAATTATGAATAGATCAATAACCAGAATCAAATAGAGCTTGATAACTTTATGCACATAATTTGATTATGTGTGCAATAAAATGCATATTACACATATATGTTTGATATTTATGTGTTATAAATTACATGTTTATATGTGATATTTTACATGCAATTAGTGTTTGATGAAACCATTAAAAAAATCCCTCGTTAAATTATTAAATATATATTATGAACATAGCCTTCTATTGTTATAGAAATAAACCAGAGTTCTATTTATTGTTAAGCTTGTTGACTAACTTTAAGGTCACTTTAACTCAAATATGTTTAATCATATAACATTGATCCTATTTAACTAAATTTATATGAACAAAATCATAATCATATGAATTTATTGGCATGGTTAGAAATAACATACAAGAAATGTTTTGGTAAAGAGTTGTCACCTAACGGATTTAGGAGTCACATAAGATGTGATTGATAAAGTTGTTATCAACCTAATTTAAATTTAGTTAGTTTGTTGAACAAACTCAAGATTAATTGATTTTGAATAGGATCCTAACCCACTACAAAGATTAGATTAATCCTTTCAGAATATTAGTGAGGGTTATTATTTCTAATGAAATAGTGGGAGTAACCAAATATATGATTAAAGTCCTAATCTTATTTGGTTTTCATGGCATTTAACCAATTATTTATTTACATTACATTGATACTATTTTGAGCAATAGAATACTTTTGTTAATATAGTTGATACTAAGTAGTGAACTAAATTTCTTGGACATAGAGTTGGTTTAAGAAACGTTCTCAAAGAAAGAAGAATTGTGGGTCTATGATTCTAATAATATTAATAATTCCTATTGAAGATTTTGATGACAAAGTTTGAAAGACGTGCTAATGTCATATAGATGACAAAATTTAGTGACATTTTGAGTTAACCAATATCTCATAAACTTTCAAGGTAATATGTAAGATGGATGCTAGCATCATGATAGCACAATACAAATAGTTCCATGAAGTAAAGATAGAATGTATAATACCTTGAATGAATTATTTCACTTAATTTGACCTATTAAAAGCATAAATAAGGACTACAATTAAAGGCATATGCTATAATATGATAATAATTGTCATTAGAAAAGATACTTGCATGACTTTTCTTACTAATAACTTATATGATATAAATCATATGTGTATTTCTGATTCATGGTTTTGGGTATATGATATTGAATTTAGATTCAATATTGCTATAATGCTCAAGGAATTGATAAGAAATAGAATATCGAGCAAAATTAGTTAGTCCATGTTTCTACAAATAATTTATATATATTGGATTAAGAATGACTTATGCTTAATATAAGTGGCAAGAGTACAAAGTTAGATAATTAAGATTATCCTTTTATATAATACCAATTAAATCAATAGCATGAGAATCACAAAGTTACATATAAGTTTGATTATGAATTAATTTGTGAAACTCATTAGGCTAATGGATGAACAAATTAACCTTTATAGTAATGAATTATTATAAATGATACATATGATGTATGTTATGTGATAGCAATTCATAAAAGAATGAATACCTATATTTCATTATAAGTCTCGCCAAATTTGTGTGAGGAGTTCAACAAAATGTGATATTATATTATGGAATTTTCAATTCATTATAACCATACCTTAATGCAACTTACCTTTTATAGTTCCATTCAAATCGATTAATATGATTCATATGAGATATGGAATGGTATGGCTTTAAGAGTTAATGGTGATGATATTGGAATATGATGCTTAGTTAAAGTATATAATATCTGATAAGTTTAGAATTGAATTGGATAATAGGATGTTATGAGATGTCTCAAAGTTAGATATATTCTTGTAAACCTCACTGAAGTAAAATGTTTGATTCGATGAATACTTATAAGGAGAATAATTCTTAAGTTAAGTAGTAGAAGTAAGATAATAATTCTTAAGTTAACTAGGAGAAGTAAGATAAAGTTTGAAATATTTCAAATCTTATAATAACACATCCAAATGGAATTAATATCTTTGTATGATACATCTAATGTATACTTAAAAGGTTAAATAGTCGTTAAATAGATTCACTTTCATGATGAATTCAAAGAGTTTATTTTGAAGATAATTATAGATTTATTATGTTTATAAAAAGGTTAGTGAGAGTATAGTTGTATATTTTAGCGGGAATATATAATGACATATAGTTCATTAAGAAAAAAAATTCATACTTTCAATTATTGAAGATATAATAGTCTAAGAAAACTTTTAATTGGACATGAAAAGGTGTCAACTTAAATTTTAGGAATGAAAACCTATAGAGATAGACACAGGAGTTGCTTGATTATTCTAATTCAAGTACATAGATAATGTGTTAAAGGTGTTTAGCATTCAAGATGTCTAATAGTGATAAAGTATAAATGATATTCATTATTCTATATATGAGTTGATATTTAAGTTTAGGGTTTTAGGACTTTTAGTTTAGTTAGATAAGAACATAAGTAAGTCGTAATTAAAGTATAGTTACTTAAAGTGATGTTGCTTGAGTTGGAAATGTTCCAAAGTCGCCATATTTGCTAATCAAGCCCTAATACATTTTTCATTTAGTGGAAATAATTGTTGGGAGAACAAAGTCCTCTAATGAACTATGTGTAGTTCCTTGCATTGCTTAAATAGTAATATACTATAGAACGTAAGAGCCATTTGGCATGTGAAAAGAACTAAGGTCTCATTAATCATCCAAGGATGTATTTTGGCAATTCCTCTTAATTATAATGATAATTAAGAAGAAATTTATAAGGTTTAAGAAAGTTCTCACTAAAGATAATATAATGGAATTCTCTTATTAGAAAATTATCTTAGTAGTAAGATAATCACCATATGATGATATAGTATTAGGTACTCAAATTATTGGCTTAGTGTAAGCGGGAAATTTTTGGTTTATACCCTGTAGCCAATTGGTTAGTTATAGATGTAACACCCTAAAATATACCCTAGGAGTATGATAGCATGTCTAAGGTGCATCAAGAAATGACCATTAAAAGACAATGTAAGCATCAAGGAGTTTGTAATGTAATTATGTATTGGTTGACTTATGTGTGGATGGTTTTATGTATGGATGGTTATAGGTTCCATATAGGGGGTGTTACATTAGATGTATGATATATTTTTATTAAAGGCAATGTTTATCTTATGTATATTTGTTTAATTAAATAATGTATAAGATAAAGTTCATGAGATAAATATATTTTTACAAATAAAATTATGATGAAGATCATAATTATGAGTTTCATATTATAGTAAAGTATTGCCCCTAAATTATTCTTAGTTTTTGTGCTATTATGACTAGATATTAATAGAGTAGAAAGATTAGTACATATTATGTTTTTTCTATATGAAGGAAGTAATCGATCTTATAGAATAAAGCAAAAAGATATTTAAATAAATGTGTGAATGCTTGTTAGAGAATACGTTTACTCAACTGACTAGATATGAGAATTTCAAGTTAAGCATTACTTGTGTATTTATTGAAATGTTCATTATGATGATTGTATAAGTCATCTTTAGACTTGAGATTTCAAAGATGCTTTATATAGGGATTGTTATATTTGATAATACTTATGATCTATTCTAGCAATGGATAACTCACTTGGTAGTCATTAGATATGGCATGAACTAGATGGAGGTAGTTATTGGTTGGTTTAGGTACTAATTAAACTCAAATAAATCAATCCTTTAACATTCAAATCAAAATCAATTCAAGACCAACTTTTACAAAAAGTGTACTGGTCAATAAGTAATAAAGTGAAGGATATTTAAGACTCCAAATGTTAAAATTACAAGGAAAATATTGTGAGTACTATGTCAATCAGATTATAATTATTTGGAGAACTCAGGATTGCGAATTATAAAATTTAAAGCAACTAAATTAACCTAAAAACTTCCACTCAATATATAGGATTTCAGAATGCTTCAAATATTAACAAATTTACTAATTTATCTAATTTTTAGGCTTTGGATGATTTAATTGAGTTATGATAGGGTTGGAATCTGGGGTATCTAATAGACTTGAATTTTATTGCTTGTTTACCCCCATTTCAAGCCAACTTGATGTTTAATTGCTTATATTTGGTGTTTAAAGGCTTAATTATGTTTTTAAATAATTAACACTGTAGATGGAAGATGAATATCCAAGGAAATTAGAGAATGGCTATTGAAATTCTGGATTTTGGACTTAAATAGTGGGTGCTTGAAGACCGATGCATTGCTCTTCATGTCGTCACTCTACTCCCGCTTCCAGTGAGTTAAATAATGATCTTATAAGGTGCCGTTTTACTCCTTTTAAGTGTCGTTTTAGTAGTTGTGTCTAGATTTTGAGCTGAATCTCCCATCTTATTGGCTGCAACTTGCCCATTTGCTTCCCACTTACAAAAGACCTATAAAGGGAGAGCTAAAAGCTAAAAATACAAGCTTTGGATAGAAACCAACATGAATTTGAGAGAAAAATCAGATTTAGCTTATTCTAGGGTTATTTTCTCTTGTTCTTGCACTTTTTGATCTGATTGTGCAAATTTCAGTTGATATTAGTGGATTGAAAAGGCTCCTATACATGATTCAAGCTTATAACGAGTTTGTGGCTGATTTTTGGTTCCTTCTTAATTATTTTTATAGATTAAATCCATCTTTCCTCTCATTTGTGTAAGTATATGATGAGTTTGATTGATTTCATGCTTCAAATGAGTAGCTAAACGCAATAAGGGTTGTGGATTGGTTCTAAAATGATCTAAAAATATGCTAAATGAGTTTGAATGTATGATTGGAGGCTGTCTTTTACTTATATGATGAGATTAATGCTTATTTCAACTTAAATCTTGGAATAAAGTTAAGAAACATATTAAGATCTGAGAAATCTACCTAATATGTTGGACAAATCGATAAGTAACCTAATTTAAATCATCGCATAACCAAAATATGGTCTATCATGATGGTCATAATATGAAAATTTGAATTTTTAGGTTAAGCTTCCTATACTTTATGCCTAATGCTTTAAGAATGACGCATGACCAAACTTTATCTTAAGTTATTAGAGAATGAGGTTAGTCTTAACCATAGCTAGGCTTAGAATTAAAGAAGTGACCCTAAGACATCACTTTCATTCATTAATCAATTTAATTGGATCATTAAGGCCAATTCCATGACCCAGTTATTCATAAGGCAATCCCTTTTCATTAACTAAGTTATTCTACATAATGTGGTAGTTTTAAGTTCATTTAGTAATCTTAGTTTTCAATTTCAAATTGTGTTTGAATCTTTAGATAGTTGTGATCTAAATTGGGCCTAGTACTTTCAATTTAGTTGAACTCCCCATAGGAACAATATTTGGATCTAAAATAATCCATATATCACTTGTGATTTGTGCATTTATCATTAGAGTTGATTTGATTGATATGAGATAATTGGAATTAAAAGAAAACATTTTGAGTTAAAATTGATTGAAATGAATTGAATTGGCATTAGCATAAACTAACCCAACAAGTTTTTGGATTTGTTACCGGGGACACAATGCTATTGTAATTGGAATATTATGACCATTTGGGAAAGATTACTTTAGAGTTGTTAATAATGTTTAAAGTGTTTATATTTATTTTTCCTAACTTGTTTGCTTTGTTTGGTTTGCATGTGTTTTCTTTTTGTTATTGGTTATCTTGTTTGAATTCTTTGCGTGCTTTAGTATTGTATGCTTACTCGAGGACAAAAACCTAAACAGTTAGAATTCGATGTAGAGCTTGAGTGTGCACTTAGGAAGAAAAAGAAACAAATTCGAGTGAGTACATCTGAAACTGTAAGAGTAGAGACTTTTTTTGAGTTTAGCGAACAATCCCTTAAATTAGAAATGTATTCTCTAGAAAAAATTGAAAATAGACTTCAAAAGGGTGCTAGGCCAAAAAATATGATGGATTTAGCTTTAGGGAACAGAGGGTAGCCTATGGCTAGTATTGTACGGTCTAGGATTAATGTTAATAACTTCGAAATTTGGAAAGTATATTTTCAATGGTTAAAGCTTCCCAATTCAATGGAACTGCTATTAAAGATCCAAATGAGCATTTACAGAATTTTCTCGATATTTGTGATCTATTCAAGAGTAATGGAGTTCCTAAAGATGCTATTAGAATTAAATTGTTCCCATTTTCTCTTAGAGACATGGCTAAAACATATCTTAATACCCATTTGCCTGGTTCCATTGAAACATGGGATGAGTTAATGAAATTAGTTCTAGCCAATTTTTTCCCACCTACAAAAATTGCAAAGTTGAAAACTGAAATTAGCTCTTTTGTTCAGTATGAGAATGAGAGCTTATATGAGTCATGAGAAAGATATAGGGAGATGTTGACTAAATGTCCCAGCCATGGTTTCAACACGTGGCAGCAGGTGGATATATTTTATATAGGACTCACACCCTCTACTTATTGCAGTATAAATACTGTTGCTGGAGGCAGTTTTATGCATAAGACTTTAGAAGAAGCATATAATTTGATAAAGGAGATGGCAACAAATAGTTTTCAATATAATTCTGAACATCATAAGAAAACCATATTTGATGCATGCTATCAATGATACAGTTGTTTTAGCAACCCAAATGGAGATGTTAAATAAGAAGTTGGATAGTTTGGTAAGTGGTGATGGAAGTGGTGGAGTTAGGAATCCAATTGAATGTGCATTATGGTAGTTCCTCCCATCCATCCATAGATTGCCAAGTAGGTAGCACCTTTGTTAGAGAGCCTGACCAAGCATAGTATGTGAGCTACAATAAGCAAAGGAATGACCCATTTTCAAATACCTAAAATCCTAGATAGAGAAACTACCCAAACTTCTCTTGGAAAGACAATCAAAACACTTTCCAATCTCCAACACAATAACAAAGAGCTCAAAGACATGGATTTAGATCAACCCCACTTCCAACAGAAAAATCAAGTTTAGAAGAAACAATGCTGAAGTTTATACAAGGTAATGAGTCTCGATTGCAAAGTCACGAATTAGCCATTAAGAACTTAGAGACTTAAGTTGGCTAAATAGCACAACTTTTGTAAGAAAGGCTTCCTGGTAAGTTACCAAGTACTACTGAAGCCAATCCTAGGGAGAATGTAAAGGCCATTACCTTACGAATTGATAAGGAAGTGGAGAATAGGGAAATAGAAAAGAAGGATGAGGCAGAAAATGAGTAGAATGATAAAATAATGGTGGAAGTGGTAAAAAAGAAAGAGAAAGGTAAGGAAGTGGTTAGTGGAAGTCAAGATCAAATTCAACCACAAGTTCCTTACCCTCAAAGGTTAAAGAATGCAAAGTTAGATAAACAATTTGGGAAGTTTGTTGAGATGTTTAAGAAGTTACATATTAACATCCTATTTGCCAAAGCCATAGAACAAATGCCTAGTTATGTGAAGTTTTTAAAGGACATAATGTCAAAGAAGTAGAAATTAAAAGATTATGAAACTGTGATATTGAATGAAGAATGTTCAGCAATCTTATTGAAGAAGTTGCCTCCTAAACTAAAGGAACCTAGCAGTTTTACCATTCTTTGTGCCATAAGCAATTTACAAATAGACAGAGCATTTATGGATCTTGGACCTAGTATTAATTTGATGCCTCTTTCTATTTTAAAAAAATTAGGATTGGAAGAACCCAAGCCAACGACAATTTTTTTTTGGCAATTGACAAATCATTCAATTATATATCCACGAGGGATTATAGAGGATGTTTTAGTAAAAGTTGATAAGTTCATTTTTCCTGTGGATTTCTTAGTATTAGATATGGAAGAAGATCATAAGGTGCCTATCATTCTTGGAAGGTTATTTATAGCTACAACAAGGGCATTGATTGATGTGCATGGTGGAAAGCTAATTTTATGATTCTAGGATGAAGAAGTAGAGTTTGATATGACCAAGGTAATGCAGCATCCAATGGACAATGACTGTTACAATTTTATAGGAATTCAATATTAAATGAGTGACCCTTCAATGGTATTGTATTCAGATCCTTTGTAGAAAGTGTAAAAGACTTGAATGAAAAGGAAGTAGTTGAAGTTATAGTAGCTTTGGAGCCAGGTATCTTCAGGGTGGCATCCTTTGAAGAGATTTGAAAGTTTGGAAAGCTCCATTAAACCTTTTTCCAAAGCCATCAATTGAGGAGTCACAAAATTTGGAATTAAAGCCCCTTCCTTCGTATATGAAGTATGCTTTTCTAAAGCCCCCATCACAATTTCCAGTAATTATATCATAATCTTTAAATGATAGTATGGAGGAAAAATTATTGAGAGAATTAAGATAGCACATTAAGGCCATAGGTTGGAAATTTTCAAATATCAATGGATTAAGCCCCACTCAATTTGTACATATAAGATTGTTGCGATGGTTAGGTGACTTTAAAATGACAGATGATTTTGAAATGATTTAGTTTGAAAACCAACGGACTTTTGAGGCAAGTGCACCTATCGTAAAAGTAAGAAAGTGGAGTAATATTTCAGATTCCGAGTATCGAACCCACGGGGATAAAGTTATTTAATTACCAAGTTGATTGGATTACAATTATTTAGGTAAAATTTAGAGTTATTGATTAAAAATTGGAAAAGGCTTAAAATTAAAATGATTTTTGATTGCTTCGGAAAAATTCTTAAAATTACCAAATGTATAAATTGGCTATGGATTAGATGATTGATGATTTATTTGAGTTTTAAAACAAATTTAAAGTCTGATTAAAATCCTTCACAAAATCAAAACAAAGCTATGGTTAAGACTTTGCTTTT
>JAOXYD010022403.1:0-14545 GCA_028565735.1 Pinacopodium congolense | reverse complement strand
CTTTCATGAAGGAATCGAATTTGATTTATGTCATTAAGGGGTTTGAAAATTGGTTTGAAGTTGAGTTCTAGTTGCTGTTCATGTTTGAGAGTAGTTTGTAGTATTTTGGGTATACCTCTCAAAATGCTAAACCAAATTGCATCAACTTTATTTCTTTAGAAACTTAAGGCATAGAGGAACATTTGTTTAGAAGAACCTATTGCCCAAAAACCTCTGTTTCTATGTCAAACTAGCTCATACAAGACTGACCCAAAAACCAATCCTGAAAAACAAATAGCAACTGTTTGAAGATATATCGAAATTAATCATCTTCTTTTGATTCCATATCTTTATAAGCTGAATTTGAAGAAACTCAAAGAATAAAAGTTGTATATATAGGTCTTATCTTGACCTCAGTGAAAATGGCTTAAGAAAAGAGTGACTAGATCTCAAGTTATGCTTGTTTTCCTAATACTATCTGTGATAGACTCCTGTGCAGGACAAAATTCTAATTTCAGTCTTTAGATCTATTTTACATATCTTTTAAATATGAATTTGAAGAAACTCAAAGAATACAATTTGTAGATATTAGTATTAGCTTAACTTCAGCTAAAATGGCTTGATATAAAAGTGACTATAACTCGGGTTATGCTTATTTTTTTAATACTGCCTGTGACAGACTCCTGTACAGAGTGAAATTCTAGTTTTACTCTTTCGAGCTATTTTATATATCTTTAAAGGATGAATTTACATAAACTCAAAGAATAGACATTTTAGATATAGGTATTAGCTTTATTTTAATGAAAATGGATTGATAAACAAATGACTATAACTTGAGTTATGTTTGTTTTCCTAGTACTGCCTGTACAGGAACCTTACATTATTTGATGTGTTCATGAATGAATGAATTCTAACGATTGATGTATGATGACTTGGATATGAGTTTTTGTGAATTGAGAATTTCGACAATGATATTGTGCTAATTCCGGACCATCAAGTGTCCGAGGAGTTTGATAATTGAGATCGTATTAGAAGTGTTTTCTATTTGTGTGAATCAAATCATATTGAATAAAAATGGAATAAAGTTATATGTGTTGTAATATCTCCCTCACGTGAGAATTCTGAAATGAATCTGTTTGTTTTAATACTATTTAAGTTCTAGTCGTGGATACATAGGCATTTCTAGAAGGGTCTGCAGTAGCTCTTGTTACTGACACTTTGATGTCTCTTGTTACTGACACTTCGGTGTCTCCTATTCTATGATACCGATCAAGGTATCTCATAGATTAGTCCCATTACCACTTCTGTCAGGATTAACAGACTAATAGGCTTTGTATTATGTTCTTTGCTCAGTTTTAATATAACTAAACTTTATTCTGAAACAGCTACGCACTATTCTGAAATAAGTAAATTATGTTATCATATTCAGTTCTAATATTGGTGAGTTTTGGTCTAAAGCGAATGTATAATTTGTTCCGATATGTTATCTTTTATTCTGAGTTGCATGATATTTTGGTTTGATTTGAAAATGGATAAGTAAGTATTGCATATGAAATTTGGATTGTTTTCGAACATGTGACTGTTTGAATGACTATTTTTAACAGTTGTTTGCTTATACCCTATTTAGTTTATTCCCCACTAAGCTTTATGCTTAGTACGGTGGTTTTACCCCCGTGTAGGTTCAGATATAAGGATTTGAAGTATGGGACAATGATAACCGCAAGGGTCAACGAAGAATGTAATTAACTTGGGAATGTATGTTTGAGTTATATGTCATAATATGAGACATAATATATTTTGTTAACAGTTTGTAAATATTATAATACACAGAATGTATTTGAACTTAAGATCTGTACTATTTTATTTAAAAGTTTGGAATGTAATAATATTAATTAAGATAAATTTAGTGTACTAGTTAACTTCTGTCTATTGGTTGTTTGAATTTTGGAAATGTTATATAATAATTTAATATGTTTAAGTCCTATCTTTGATAATATACGCCTATCCTTTCAAGGGTTATGTGGGTGTTACATTACTAGATTGGAAGATTTTATGATCGTTTCCCTTGAACGTGATTAAGGTGTAAACAATAACACGTACTCTTCTTGGAAAAGGATTATCATCATGAGTTTTGGAAGAAAAAATTCATTTGTAGACTTCTAACATTTTTCTCTAAAAGAGTCAATAATAGGATTAAATAGAGAAATGATGGGATAATACCATAAAACACTTATACGTAAGGGGAATTAGCTTTAAAGGTAGTAGAAAAGGGAATCACCATTTATAATGAGTTAAAACTTCATAATCGATTTAGAAAATAAAAGATGTCAGGCAAGAAGGCCTTAAGAATTTTTTTGTAAACAAATAGATTATCCAAATATGGTAACTCCCTATCAAAATAAAAATAGAAATAAAAAGGAGAAATATTACTTGAAACCTTATAAGACAAAAAAAATATAAAACTTTTAAGAATAAAAGGCAACAAAATAGCCTAAAAGGAAAAAGTAAACAAATGGAAAGAAGAAAATAGTAATCTATTATAAATGTAGGAAGTCAGGACATTATTTTAACAAATGTCTAATTAAAAGGCAAATAATCGAATTAGAGATAAGTAAAGATCTTAAAAGATCATTCTAAAAGATTTCTTAACAGAAACTGATTTAAAACAAAAATACTTAACAATTAAATGAATTTTCATAAATACTTGAAAACTTCAACAAGGATTCTTCATCTAAAAACTTATATTAATCTAATTGTTGGTTTTAATTAACTTGTTGACATTAGTTAGGAGATTTTCTTTAATTTTCTATTTTAGTATAGTTATAATTTAGTTATTTAATTTAAAATTTAAATTCATTAGTTTAGATAATAATTCAAAAGTTTAGACTATTATTGTTTTAATCCTCATGGGAATGATACCTTACTTACTAATGTACTACATTAATAAGTGAACGAAGGTTAAAAAGTATATCACCATTGCACTTCTTAATATCATTTCAAGAAAAGGTCCAATTATCTTGTTTCTTATAATTGATGCATATATATTAATAAGTAAGATGTAGTTTTTGATACACTTAGCTTCAAGTTTAAATAAATGACTAGCAACAATCTTAGCAATGCTAATTTACACATTTGTAACTTGCTCCAATGAAGGTCTATCTAATCCTTTAGAAGGTTCCCTTAGCTTGATTTTAATAAGTTTAAGTGCTCCTTTCAAGTTTCCAACTCTCGCAAAAATATCTACCCTTATTCCACCTTGCCTAAATGACTACACACCATAAGAATGATAATAAAAGTGACAACATTTGTATTAGTTCTTAACATCTCATGGAATAGCTCTATTGCTCATGTGAATAATGGTCAATTGTAAACCCATAATCATTGAATTCTAATAAAATGAAAATTCTGTAAACATCCTTAACACTACCACACTTTGAGCAAAGGTTAATCAATGATGACCCTACTAGAACATTATTCCTAAACTAAAAATGATCTTTGTCAACATCAAGAACTTCCTTTTTTATCATAAAGTAGTTAGTCCTTAGTCTTTTCCAAACATCAAAAGTAAATCTAATTAATTGCTATTTACCATTTAAGGCTTATTTAAGGAAGCCTCCATATTTGAACTTAAAAGCATCGATTTCTACAATCTTAAAGGCATCTTAATGAGGAATTGCTAAGTAAGGGAGCTTTTTAACCCTTAATTTTAATGCTTTTTACTAAATTTGTATGTTATTTTGTTCGTTTAGGTAGATTGTCTTTACGCCTTTCAAGCAATGGTTTAGCATCATAAGCTTTTTATATCACTATTAACATTCTATGCTTACACCTAAATACAACTAACTATGGCAACATAAGTCTCTTGACTACGTGACTATATATTTGTACGTTTCACCTTAAGTTTAGATTAACTTACTTTAATAATTTAAAATTGTTTATTAAAATTGTTACTAATGATGGTATGTAGTCTCAACTAAAAAGCTTAAACTATGTTAGACTCAAATAAGTTTTTTATGACATAATATTAATAAGGATCAATTATTCCTATCAATTGATTAAGAAAGTTTGTTGATAAATTCCTAGATGAAATTAAAGAAAAATCTTAATTAGAGAGATTTTGAGGAATTCCTACTTACATAGCAGACTTCTATACAAACTTAGCTTATGATGCTAATATATTATTTAAAAGGCTTAAAGCCAATCCACTTGAATGGACATAAGAACATACAAGTGCAATAAAAAGGATAAAATTATAGCTCAAGATCTCCCTTGCTTAGCAATTCCTCATCTAGATGCCTTTAAGATTGTAGAAATTGATGCTTCTGAGATCATATATGAAGGCATCCTTAAACAAGCCTTAAATGGAAAAGAGTAATTATTTAGATTTACTTTTGGTACTTGGAAGGGACCAAGAACTAATTACTTTATGATAAAAAAAGGAAATTCTCGTTATTATCCTTTATGTACAAAAATTTGAATGTAATCTTTTAAACACAAAATTCCTCATTAGGATCGATTATAAATCTACTAAAAGCATTTTAAAAAAGGTGTTAAAAATATATCTTCTAAACAAATATTTCAAGATGGCAAGGCATATTATTAATATTTGATTTTGATATTAAAATAATTAAGGGAGTAGCAAATTCATTACCTAATTTTCCAACAAGAGAATTTTTGCAAGTCCTATGACCTCAACACAGATTAAAGACAAAGGCAAAACCAAGGAGTTTGAGTTTATTCCAACAAACAAGCTCAAAGAGGATAATTAAACCACAATATTCTACCATGTAGCCTTATAAAATAGCCTTGATATATTAGAAAATCATGCTAATTTTAAGAATTATCTAAAATACTATTATTATTATTAGCAAATTCTAATTAACATTGATTTGGTTCTTATAGAAACCTTTGAAGGGAATAAATCTAGTAGAGAATGGGTTTATGCAAAGTTTCAAGCAAAAAGGGTTATTATAATAGAAAAATCGAAAGATATGTTTACTCCTAGGGAATTTAGATACTCCCCTTCACCATGCCTTAGAACATTTTGTTACATTGATTATGTCGAAGTATGGAAAGGTGGCTTATATTATGAAAATAAGCGAAGAAAATTCAGTAGTAAACTTATAAAGTTTATGAATTGGTTTTATAACTAGTTTTATTCATAGGGAATTTACCATATAATTATGTCTAATCAGGTGAGAAACATTTATGAGAAGTTTGTTGAGACTAATTCAAGTTTAAAGCACCTTTGGTTAACATTTGTTAAAGTTTATCAAGTGTCCTAGATTGTTTAATAGGCATATACTCTTATAAGTATGAATACAAAAGATAAGTTTGGAGAGCCTTATCCAAAAATCCCATGGTTAGGTTATAGAATATTGATAAAGTGGTGGAATAAATTTAATTTTTTTGGTCCACAATTTGTTTATTCCATCCATAGACTTAAAATTTATTAACCTAAAAAGGAGAAAATGCTGTCAATTATTAAAAGGATGAGTTAGCATCAATTTCTAACCTTATTTAAAGTTTATTGAAATTTGTCCCAAAAGAAGTCTTAAACTCATCTCTTTTATTATAAATATGTAAGCTACATCTTTTATTTACAAGATTTGTACAAATCAATAAAAATTTAATATTCTAAAATCTAATTTGTTACTCTCCTTGTCTCTCTTATCTCTCTTATTTTTTTACAATCAAACATGTGATCCAACCCTCAAATGGTATCAGAGCCTAGTTAGCCAAGAATGTAGATTAACTAATTGAGTAATTGTTATTATCTTATATGATGCATGGATTGAATAAGATTATTTTAGGTTTTTTGTGTTTAGATATCTCTTTTGTTTCAAATATCAATAAGATTATTCGTGAGTTATTTGAGTTAGCTTCTCAAGTAGTTAGGGATCAAGTAGAACACAGATTTCCTGAGACTTATGAAGAATAAGTGTTTAGAACTGATCTCATTACTAAGATTTATTATTAATTTACAAAAAAATAAAAGTAAGTTAGAAGAAGAAAAAAAAGATGATAATAATAGTTCTACTAGTTCTATAAACTAAAGATATTTAAGATTTCTTTAAGTATAAGTTAAAGTAAGGTAATTTAAATTTAGGGTAAAATATGGAAACATATAGTCAGGAGACTCTTTTTGTTAAAGTTGGGTGTGTTTGGGTGTAGGCATAAATCATTCATAGTGATCCTTAGGTTATAAGTTAGTTTAGTTTAATAAATACATATGGAAAAATTAAAGTCTTTGATTCTAAGAACTAGTAGTAATAGTTTATGAAAATATAAATAATAATTTGCAAAATTAGAAATTGTCAAATACTAGTTCTTTGAAGGTTTATAAATCTTCAAGTAACTTTAGATTTAAATCAAGTTATGTTATTAAAACAGTAAAGGAAGCCATACCCTTATGTGAAGAGGGAAAAAAATAATGTTAGTTATATAAATTAGAGATCTTTAATATTTTTTAACTATAAGTTAAATTAAATATAAACTTAGGGTGAAACATGGGAAATATATAGTCGCATAACTGGGAGATCCATGTTGTCGGAGTTAGGCATATTTAGGTGTAGGCATAAATCATTAATAATAATCCTTAGGTTAAAGATCAGTTTACTTTAATAAATACTTATGGAAACATTGAAGTCTTTGATAGAGTTAGCAGTTGGAATTGAGCACATGTGGCCAAGAGATATAAGAAAGATTTTGTGATCTAAATAGTCAGGCTAGCTTTTTAGTAAAATGGTATCAAAGCCACCCTTATATCCTTGAAGTCACATGTTCGAATGTTGGAAGCTCTAGATGCTTGTGAAAGATTCCTGCAACAGCAAGTTGTGTAAGGCTAGTCAGATATTATGGGCCTTGATGCTAGGTCCTATAATTAAAGGTCTCTTGAGGATTGGGAAGGGCATTGGTGGTTCAAACTGAATACTCACAACTAAGAGGTATAAGTGAGATTTTATGACCTAACTAGTCAAGCTAGCTTCTCTAGTGCAATGAAGAACCAATCTCATTATTGATATTATTATTAGTAAAGAAAAATCAAAACCAAATAATAATAATAATAATAATAATAATAATAATAATAATAATGGTTCTACTAGTTCTATAAATTAAAGATCTTTAAGATTCTTTATGTATAAGTTAAAGTAAGTTAATTTGATCTTAAAGGTAAAACGTGAAAGCACATAATCATGTAGTTAGAGACCTGTATTATTATAGTTGGGTGTGTTTGGGTGTAAGCATAAATTGTTGACAGTGATCCCTAGGATATCGGTTTGTTTACTTTAATAAATACTTATGAAGAAATTAAAGTCTTTGATTATAGGCTATTAGCAGTAATATTAGTAGTAGTAATAGTAATGGAAAATAAAAAATATTATTTTATGAAAATATAGACAATAATTTTCAAAATTAGAAATTGCTAAATACTAATGCTTTGAAGATAATTTCAAATCTAAATTAGATCATGGGATTAAAATATTAGAGGAAGTTATACCATTACATGAAGGCTATGGTCAGTTCTCATTATTTCCTTATAGTCTTATAGGTTAACATAGGCAAGAATTCAATTTCCTTCATGTAAGATTGATTCAGATTACCTCAAAATCAGCCACTAGATTATTCTTAGATGCCTCAACAATAATCTGAATTATGGATAAAAGGTATAATAAGTTTCGTGATTCTTTATTAAGAGAAATAAAATTAAGTCTCGATGATGGACCTATCGACTTTTGATGTTTTCCAAATTTTATCCTACCCCTCATTAATCCAAACATTCTGGATGCAATATGCTTAGACATTCAAACTTATGGTTTTAATATGCTATAGGTATCCATCATGTTATCCTTATCTATAGGATTCACTACAAAGTCATGAATGGTGTAGCTCCAAATTTGAGACCAGGAATGTTACATTTGTCTAATCAAGAGGGACAAACAACCTTGTTTATAACAAATATCACTAAAAATAATTTGCTTATTCTAAAACATATAGAATGGAATCAAGTGACATATCCTACAATGTGACAACTAGAAAATGCAAACCCACCTAAGAAAATAGAAATTTCTAAAATAGAAGAAGTTGTATAATATGAAGATAGGGATATAAATATTAGGTATAATTCTAATAGAGAAGTGAGAATTAGTTTAGACAAATTTAGATCTTATAATTTTACTATTGATTATATACTAAATATTAAACCTAATATCCCCATAGCTTCAACATCTAATCAGACAGTAAATCTTAAGAAATATGAGGATAAAGTAGTTTAGCCATAATATAAAGTAGAAGTTCCATTAACAACCCCTTTAATGGTTGAATCTAGTAGATCAAAAGATAAACGTAGGCCAAATTCATCATCCTTGTCAGATATGGGTTATAACCTGGATGCAAATACATTTAGACAAATAAATTGGGAATAGAAAATTTAAGTCTAAAAGAGAAATGATTTATGATAGCCTTTACACACAAAAAAAATAATCTTTGACTCAAACGATATAAATTGTATTTTGAACAAATTAAAGAAGAGTTAGGATTTTATCAAAAATTGGAAAAAGAATTACCTTTAAAAGGTAAAAAAGTTCCTAATTTTCAGGAGGAATTATTTATCTGTACCATAGATTCAATTTCTAAGAATTATTTCACAAAAAAGGGTATATTAATTTGAGGAATTCACCTTCCACTGTGTAACTTATCCATTAAACTAAAAGGAACTGAAATAATGTTTTCATCTTATAGAGAAGATGGTACTTTAGAAGGTTTTATTTAGCAAGGAAATCACATTAATTTGAAACTTTAGTCAATAGGAAAACTATTGACTAAGATTAAAGAGGAAATTAAAAGATCAAATACAATAATTTTAGAAAAACAAGTGGTTAGACCACCTTCTTCTAATTAGAAGTTATTCAAACCAATCCCTAAAATTTAGGCTATTATTGTAAACGAAATTATTTCCAGACTAAAAAATTTAGGCTTAGAACCAAAAAATATATAACCTATATCTAAACTAAGTAGTGATACTAATACTAATAGTATCACTAATAAGTCCATTTCTAATTTAGAAACATAAGATAATGAAGAAAATGTTGAAGGATTAAATCAAATGTCCATATAACAAATGAAAATTTTGGAACTTATGCAAATTAGCAAAATATCCTTTAGGTAGATGGCTTATAGGAACACTAACTTAAAAATGTTTTACAAATTTTTATTTATGTTTATCAAGGCTACTTATATTAAAGGAAACTCATAACCACATATAACACAACCAATAATATATGGATTTTTAGGTTGACTTAATGGTCGGTGAGGCTTTTATCTGTCCTCTAAAGTTAGAAAGCATATTCTAGTAGTGATTAAATAAGAGCAAGATTCCACCAAAGGAAATATTCTCAATAATCTTGATTGTATTCATACCTTATTATACACACTAGTTGCTCATTTTTATAGGTTCTACATTATTACAATTAGACAAAAATTTATGAACAATTTATTAGCCTTAGATGTCCCAATTTATCTCATTTCCAATAGTATAAAGATGTGTTTTTGTCTCAAGCCTTCTTAAGAGAGGATTGTTATCATGAGTTATGGAAGGAAAAAAATACTTTCTAAAGTTCCAAGAGCTTTCTCTAAGAGAGTTAAGAATAGGATTAAATTAAAAAAATGATGGTATAATATCCTACCATACTTATATGTACGAAGAATTAGCTTTAGAAGTAATAGCGGAGAGAATCGCGCTTAATAATGAGTTAAAACTTTTAAAAAATTTAGAAAATAAAAAGATGTTGGCAAAAATGCCTTAGGGGATTTCTGTGAAAAAATAGGTTATTCACCTATAATAATTCCCTATCAAAATAAAAAAATAGGAGGATAAATGTTAATAGAAACCTTATAAGAGAAAAAAGAAATATAAAAATTTTAAAAATAAAAGGTAACAAGAACAACTTAAAAGGCAAAAGAAAACAAGAGATAAGAAGAAAATAGTAATATCTTATAAATGCAAAAAGCTAGGAGTTAAAAGGAAAATAGGGGAATTACGGATAAAAGATTTTAAAATATCATTATAAAATATTGTTTTGAACAGAAACCAATTAAAAAAGGAAGACTTAATAATAGATAACAAAACATCAGTCTTATAGTAGTTCTAACAAAAATGTCATTAAAAACAATTATGATGGAGATTGTAATTATTATAAAGCATTATGTAAAATGCATTGTTTAGCAGTATTGACAATTGAAAAGGTCTTATTTTAGACTTAACAGACAAAATTGAAAGTCTAAAAGAAAATAGGGCTATGATAGAAAAATATTTAGAAAGTCATATTGAATTGTTAATAAATCTTGTTTTAAACTTAATAAAAATCTAGAGAAGAAGAGGGTTATGTTAGACAAAATTTTAAAAAGTCAGATAATCACTATAAATAAAATTAGGAAAAAATAAGAATAAGCAAAATATAAACAAAAATTATAATTTAAATGAAGTCTTTAATAGACTTAGAAAAACTCTTGAAAGAGAGCATACAACATTTGAACTAAAAGATCAGACTAATGAATTAAAATTAATTACTCTATCCCCAATCAGTTCTTTGAAAGCAAAAGATATGAAATTTATAAATGTTGTGGAAAGAATTATTGCGCAGAAACAACATACTAAAATTATAGTGGTGGTTAATAAAGAATACATTTTTTTAACAATAAGTTTTATAGATTCAAGTGTGGAATTAAACTACATCAATGAAGGAATAATACCTTTAAATTATTTTCAATAAAACAAATAATGTATTATATACCACTAATAATAGTAGGCTTGTAGTCAACTTCAAATTATCTAATGCTACCATTTGCAATAATGGCACGTATTTTATAATTCATTTTACTATGGTTCAAGGATTATCTAATGAGGTAATCTTATGAACTCCATTTCTAATTATGTTATACCTATTCATAGGATCAAACAAGAATAATTGTTAATATAGCAAACCAAGAAGTCAAATTTGGGTTTATAAAGCCTCTGAAGTTTCATGATATAGGAAAAACTAAAGAAAAAGTATAGAGGTTAAAACCAAGTTGATTAATTCCTTATATGAAGAAATAACTTATAAGTAAATAAAAGAAAATCTTTAAAAGAAAGAAAATCAAAACTAGATTAAATAATTTCATACTCTTATAAAATTTCAAATTTGTTTTGATTTCCCTATAACCTTGTAGGATAGAAAGAAACATGTGGTAAAACTGCCACATGAACCAGACTTTGACGAACTGCAAATCCCACTAAGGCTTGTTCCATAGCAGTGGGACTTAGACATCTAGAAATATGCCATAATGAAATAAAATAATTATTAGGAAAAAGATTTATTAGAAAAAGCTCTAGTCCCTAAATTTTTCCAAAGTTCTGTGTAAAAAATAATATAAAACTAGAAAGAGGATTACCTTACTTAGTGATTAATTATAAGTCACTAAGCAAAGCACTAAGATGGATTATGTACCCTTTACCAAATAAAAGAGAATTATTAAATAGGCTTTACGAAGCTAAAATATTTTCGAAATTCGATATAAAATCTTGATATTGGCAGATTCAGATAGTAGAAGAAGATATGTATAAAACTGCTCCTACAGTACCTTTTTTATATTATGAATGGAATATCATGTCCTTTGGATTAAAAAAGGCTCCATATGAATTCTAAAAAATTATGATTAATATTTTTAATGCTTATATTGCATTTTCTATTGTCTATATTGATGACGTGCTATTTTTTTTTTCAAAAGTATAGGTTAACACTTTAAAATTTTAAAATTGTTTATTAAAATTGATACTAATATTGGTTTCGTAGTCTTAACTAAAAAGGATAAACTATGACAGACTCAAATAAGGTTTTTAGGCCATAATATTAAACAAGGATTGATTATTCCTATCAATCGAATAATATAGTTTGTTGATAAATTTCCAAATAAAATTAAAGAAAAATATCAATTATATAGATTTTTAGGAAGTTATAATTACATAGTAGACTTCTATAAAACCTTACCTTATGTTGCTAAACCATTGTTTGAAAGGCATAAAGCTAATTGACTTGAATGGACAAAAGAACATAGAATGCCAAAAAAAAAAAAAAGTTAAGATTAAGAGCTAAAGAGTTCTCATGCTTAGCAATTCCTCATCCACATGTCTTTTAGGTTGTAGAAAATGATGCTTCAGAGCTCAGATAGGAAGGCATCTTAAATAAACCTTAAATGGCAATGTTCAATTAGTTAGATTTACTTTTGATATTTAAAAAAGACCAAGGTCTAATTACTCCAAAATAAAAAAAGGAAGTTCTTGCGATTGTCCTTTGTGTACAAAAATTTGAAAACACAAAATTCCTCATTATGTTCAATGGTAAATCTGCTAAAAGTATTCTAGAAAAAGATGTTAAAATTCTAGCTTCTAAGCAAAATATTTGCTCTATGGCAAGACATGTTGTCTGTACTTGATTTTGGCATTGAAATAATTAATGAAGTATCAAATTCGCTACTTGATTTTCTAACAAGAGAATTTTCTCAAGGCCTATGACCTCAAGACAGATTAAAGAAAAAGGTTAAACCAAGGAATTTGAGTTTGTTCCAACAAACAAGCTAAGAGATGATGCTTATCAACAAACCATAATAGCTAATACAGTCATGGAGCCTCTTTATCCATATATTACATCATCCTTTATGTATGTGACAAAACCAAAATATTCCGCCATATAGTCTTATGAAATAGCTATAATATATTTGAAAAATCATGTTGATTTTAAGAATTATCTAAAAGATTATTATTATTAGCAAATTCTAATTGAAATAGATTCAGTTCTTATAGAACCTTCTGAGAGGCATAAATCTAGTAAAGAATAGGTTTATACAAAGTTTCAAGTAAAAAGGTTATTTCAATAGAAGAATTAAGAGATATATTTGCTATCAGGGAATTAAGATATTCCTCTTCATCACGCCTTAGAACATTCTATTATATTAATTATATCAAAGCGTGGAAGGGTATCTTATATTAGGTATTTTATATTATGAATATATGTAAAGAAAATTCAACTGGTAGATCCAGATAATAGCTGAAAAAAGACATAAGATTTCTGAGTTGCTTTTGTGATTTGTTCTATTCACGGGAAAATTTACCCTAATATTATGTCTAATAAGGTGAGAAACATTTATGAAAAGTTAAATGAGACTAATCCAAGGTTAAACCACCCTCAATTAACATTTGCTTAAGTTTATTAAGTACCCTAAATCGTGGGATTGAAATATACTATCGCAAGTATGAATACAAAAGATAAGTTTGGAGAGGCAGAACACATAGAGGATAGTGTTTTTTAACTCATTAGCTCTTATAAATGGAAGATACTTATAACCAAATTAAAAGTTGCATGTTTGATTCTATAAAAAATTGTTCAAATATATTTATTTTTAAACTTTGAGTTTTTATGGGCAGAAAAGGCAATAATTAATAAAATAAAATAGATAAAAATTATTATATCCAATAGACGGCCTTCCATTTTTAGGTGGATTTGGATCATTTACAAAGTTTTGGTTTATTATTTGATGGAAAAAAGCACATCGAATGGAGGGTAAGAAATGACAAGCTCGTGTCTGATTTTTCGGGGATGGAGCACTCAAAACAAAAATGTAATATCAAAGCACGTAAAAGTCAAAAGTTGTGATGATTTTGTGCAATGTATACATAAATCCCAAGCACGAATGCATGACTTTAGTCAAAAAGTGATTTATCATAATTATGGAGTACTGTATCAGTAAGAGGGACACAAACCATTTTAATTGTGGTCTGAAATTTTTAAGTTAAAAAATGTAAAATAATTAAAACTACTTTCACTCATATATGAATTTTCAGAAACAAAATATAACTGTCAAATATTCATATAAAACTTTTACTCATGACAATATGAAGATTTGTATTTTAATAACTAAATGTTATAGCAACCAAATTAAAATATTACATTATTTTAATAAGATTTTTTTTAAAATTTAGTAAATACATGTTAGACATTTTATAAACTAAGTGACTCCACTATAATTAAGATAGTCAATTAATTTTTTAATTAAATAATTTATGTTAACAGATCAAAATTTTAATTATCTTAATAATTTGACTTTTTCACTTCAAGAGGTTTAATTTCTTAATTGCATTTGCCATGATAGTCCACTTCTCGTTGTTTTGAATGTTTTTGAGCAATAGAAGGGATTCGACCTTCATTTATGCATCCAAAATACCATTAACATTAGCTCGTCTAGCCATAGTTATTTATGAGGCTTATCATTTCGAAAAAAAAGTGATAAGTGATGACCGCATATTAAAGTATTTAATACTGTTTTGTTTCGGACCAAAAATAAAATAGAATAGTTAAATATTGTTTCAAAAATAAATACTAATTGGTACTAATTAGTACGGCAGTATTAAAAAATAAAAATAAAAAATAAAAAATAAAAAATTTTATATTTTAAGTTTTTAATTTAAAATTAAATTAAAAATTATATAATATAATATATTTATAAATTATTTTATAAATTTTATAAAATT
>JAOXYD010022392.1:0-14545 GCA_028565735.1 Pinacopodium congolense | reverse complement strand
TTATCAATGGAAAAGTTCAGAAACCACCAGAGACTTCAGTAGGCTTCAATCGGTGGTGTAAAGTTGAGTGCATGGTAACTTCCTGGATACTGAATGCAATCTTAAAAGAAATTGTCAAAGCTTTCCTGTATACAACAGCAGCCGATCTCTGGCAGGAATTGAAGGAGCGATTCGAAGAGTGCAATGGTCCTCTCCTATATCAAATTAAATGGGAGATAAGCTCTATTTCTCAAGGTGAGTTGTTTGTAGTGAGTTACTTTACTAACTTGAAGTGATTATGGGATGAACTTGGATGTCTAGCTCCGATTCCTCCTTGTGATTATGGAGTAGCAAAGCTAATGAGTGAGTTAGAATCCAATGATAGGCTAATGCAATTTCTTATAGGCTTGAATGACATATATGATGTAGTAAGGAACTAGATTTTAGTATTAAAACCTCTACCCAGTGTGAATAAAGCCTATTCCATGATTCTGCGAGTTGAGAAGCAACGAGAGGTTGATATGAACTTTACTGATGGTGTTGATAATGCTATGCAAGTTAGGTCTTAATTAAATCAGGGCCATAAATCTAAGAAAAGAATGCTTCTAGTAAACAAACCAATAAGGATGATCTATACTGTGAATTTTGTAAGATGAGGAGACGAAAATTGATTTAAGATACATAGGTATCCTGATTGGTTTAAAGGAGTAAGTGTTAAGAAAACTGTAGAGGTGAACAAATCATATGCGTATATGTTGGAATCCCTATTGTCAATAGCCACAACAGATAGTTCACTGGATTGGAAGGCTGAGATGGAAAATGTGGTATAGCAATGTATTGAAGCCAACCTCAGAAGTAAGGGGAAATCAGCAACAAAGGATGAAGGGAATCAAATCAATTTCGCCCATTTTGAGGACTTTGCAAGTAGTTCTTTAACTCCCAAATGTAGTTTACTTGATTGTATTGAATATGGTATTTGGATAGTTGACACAGGTGTATCAAATCATATGTGTCATACCTTTGATTTCTTGATTAACCCTAAACCTGTTAGAAAATGCACACATGTCCATTTAGTAGATGGTAACATCAAATATGTTAACTATATAGGTGATGTTAAACTTAGTTTAAATCTTATGCTTACCTCTACTTTACATATACCTTTCTTTAAACATAATTTGTTATCTATGAATAAACTCACTGTCACTTCCCAAATCAAATTTTCCTTTTATGCATCATTTTATGAAATATAGGACCTTGTGAATGACGTGTTATAGCAATTGGAAAAGTGATTGTTGGATTGTATATTCTAGACAAAAAGTCATTCCACGGTGACACCATACACTATTATTCCAATCTTTTAGATAGGTTCTCAAATAATTTAGCTTAATGTTTTTATATTACATCTTTTGATGTTTGGCACCAAAGATTAGGCTATCCATATGACATTGTACTCAAACACTTAAATGATTCATCCAGAACTTTGAATATCTAGAACTTAAATGTCTAAACATAGTAGACTTATGTTCTCATCAAGTAGTATACATTTTAATGCTTGCTTTGAACTAGTTCAGATGGGTTTATTGGGTCCCTACAAATAAGCTTCACTTAGTAGAGCTCATTATTTTCTTACAATTATTGATGATTTTTATAGAGCCACATGGACTTTTTTCCTTAAATGCAAGAGTCAAACTTCAATTTTTATCCATAGTTTTCTGCAACTTATCAAAAACTAATTTCAGGTCCTAGTTAAGTTAATTAGGACTAACAATGGGATAGAATTCACTAGTTGAGAATGTCAAACCATGTTCTCTTCCTTAGGTATTGTCTATCTAAAAACTCGTGATTATACTTTACAACAAAAATGTAGTAGTTAAGCGCAAACATAGGCATCTTTTGAATGTAGCTAGAGAATTTATGTTCAAATTAGGTTTACCTAAAAGTGTATGGGGTCTTGCTATTCTTGCAGCTATCTACACTATCAATCGTCTTCCTACTGCCATTTTACAGTGGAAATCACCTTATTTCATGTTGTATAAAAAAAATCCTAATTACCAATTCTTTAAAAGCTTTTATTGCCTATTTTTTGCTACCAATAATTTTTCTCATAAAGAAAAATTTGATTCTAGAGCACTCAAATCCATTTTTATTGGATACGCTATAGGACAAAAGGCTTACAAACTTTATGATGTTCAAACTCATACTGTTTTTAGTTCTAAGGATGTTATCTTCTATGAAGAGTACTTTCCTTTCAAATCACAACCTACTGTACCTGTTCAACCATCTTTGCCTATTGTTATTCTTAATAATTCTATTAGTTATCCTCTTTTTGTTCCTCAACCTGATCAGTCTTCTTTCTTCTTCTAGTTCTGATCCCAATTTTCTTGCTACTTCTACTTCTCCTAAAGTTTTTCTACACCAAGGAGGAGTAGCAGACTCCGTCATCCACCTGTTTGGTTAATTAATTTTGTATCAAATGTTTAATTTGACATTATAGTTCTAGTTGATAATAATACATCTCATTCCTCCATTCACACACCTCCTACTTATCCTTACTTGCTTTCCCCACATATTTCAAATACACATATATCATTTCTTGCTAACTTGTCAATTTTCAAACAACCAACTTCATATAATTAAGCTAAAATTGACCTAAATTGGGTTAAGGCTATGGAATTAGTTTAAAGGCTTTAGAAGATAATCGCACTTGGGATTTAATTGATTTGTCAGCTGGTAAAAGAGATATTGGCTCTAAGTGGGTGTTTAAAGTGAAGTTAAATCCTAATGGGACTATAAATAGATATAAAACTAAATGAGTGGCTAAGGGGTATCATCAAATTAAGGGTATTGATTTCATAGATAGTTTTTCTCCAGTTGCTCAAATGGTTACTATGAGAATTGTCTTAGCATTTGTAGTTACAAATAATTGGCCCTTACATCAATTAGACATAAATAATGCTTTTTTACACGACTATATTTTTTAGGAGCTATATATGTTACCTTCTGAGGGTTATGTTAAGGAAAGTCCTAATTAGGTTTGCATATTAAAGAGGTATCTTTATGGCCTCAAACAAGCTTCTAGATAGTGGAACCATTAGTTCATTACTAAGCTTCAGACTTATGGATTTCAACAATCCCTACTGATCCTTGTTTGTTTGTTAAATCTCAGTCTACTGTCTATTTGGACTTAATTGTGTATGTAGATGATATTTTAGTTACAGGACCTTCTGAGGTTGATATTCAACAAGTTTAAGATTTTTTGCATCATCATTTCACCATTAAAGACCTTGGGACTATCAAATACTTTTTGGGTTTGGAGCTGGCCAGATCCTCTGCTAGACTGTATGTCCATTAAAGGAAGTATATTCTTGATATTTTGGCAGATATAGGTTTGTTAGGGTCTAAGGCTACTGTAACTTCATTACCTAGGGATTACAGGTTTGATGATGAGGACTGTCCTCTTCTTGTAGATCTAGACCAGTTTTGGAGACTGGTTAGTCATCTGCTTTATCTTGGGTTCACCCGTCTGGATATTACTCATGCAACCCAGCAACTTAGTTAATTTGTATAGTTCCCTACTCAGCGGCATTGGCCTGCTGGCCCTCATATGCTTCGATAACTGAAACAGTCCCCTTCAAGGGGTTTATTATTTTCTGTGCAGTATTCTTTTTCACTTAATTCATATTATGATGCAGATTGGGCTTCATGTCCATTTATTCGACGATCCTTAACTAATTACTGCATTTTTCTAGGTGGTGCTTTGGTTTCTTGGAAAACAAAAAAATAGACAACAATTTCTTGGTCTTTTGCTGAGGCCGAATATCGTAGTTTATCTGCAACTATTTGTGATTTACATTGGATATCTTAGATTCTGCATGATTTACATATTAATGTTACTTTTCCTATCTCCCTTTAGTATGATAATCAAGCTGCAATTCATATCACCAAAAATCATGTTTTTCATGAATGGATCAAACACTTAGAGATTGATTGCCATTTGGTTTGTGACCAGTCTAAACTGGGTTTTGTTCAACCTCTTTTTATGGCTTCTAAACAGTAACCTGCAGACTTATTCATAAAATCCTTGGTTGCACCAATTTTTCATCATTTACTGTCTAAGTTGAGCTTTTGTGACTAGCACCAAGCTCTACCTTGAGGGATAGATGTAGAATATTATCAAATATTACTTTTTAGAGTTGTGTTAGTGTTTTATTTTGGCTACATTCGGATCTATACATAGTTAGCTAAGTGTATATGATTTTTATTGTATCAAGGAAAGTCTGTAAATATGTCGTATTATTAAGGGTTTTTTAGTCCTTTTGAGTAGTCATTCTGGAACCTTGTATAAATATATGAGAACTGAATAACTTTACTCTTTAACTCTGTATACTTGTAAACCAGTTGTGAAATAAAGTTACTAGGTTTCATTCTTTTTCTCAAATCTTGAAACTTATTTAAACTTTGGATGAAACGAATAAAGTTAATTCGAGGAGCAGAGATATTGGATGCTAGTCCTTTTTATGGACTATATTTTAACAACTGTAATTATTTTTTTTATGTAATTTTATGATTGTACATCGTGTTTACATTCACTATTTAACTTATTATTAAACTGTAATATCTTTTCATTTCCAAAAAACTTTGTTGACAATAATTGAAGTATTGATCACTTAATATTTTCTTTTCAAAGAGGTCACTTATCTCACATCTTCTTTTCCCTAACTCCATAATGGACATGATGTTTTGATGTATCTAATGTAACAATTTTACGTGTTCATTATATTGATTTTTCTATGTTTATAACTTCTTCTAACTTCTTATGTGATCTTATAATACTGTTGATTTTGTAGATCAGATTCATGTAGAGATGACTTTTCATTTACTTGTTACCATAAAGATTATCTCAATATGTTTATTGAAGTGCTAAAATCTTCAGAGATATATTATGTAGGCATCTTCGAAGCAATTCAAAGCATTAGGGACATGCCTACCAACTCTTATGCAGCAACTAGAAATTTGAGTTCAATAAATCATTCTCTACGTGTAGACATTTATAGAGCTGCCCTAACTTTGGTTTTGGTTGAAACTTATGTAGCTAATAGTGAGACTCGTAGTGATATGAGGTAATTCTTTTCACTTTCTTATAGTTTGCTAATCAAAATGTTTTAATTCATAAGTGTCGAAGAAACTTTTCACTTTCCTATAGTTTACTAATCAAAATATTTTAAATGTTCCAGTGTAAAAGATTTTAAAAAATAAAAATTCCCTTCAGTACTAAGTTTCAAGAGTTTATGCTTTTCCTTTAAAAAATTATCTATTTTGAAAAAGAAATACCAAGTCTAGAAATGGCGTTAATTTACGAAACCTTTTTGAAGAGATCAAGCATACAACATGCATTGATTGATGAAAACACGTCTAACATGGTTCTTTCTACTTATTAGAAATAAGATGGCTAGCTTGTTATATATTTTATTATCATGATAGGAGTTTTAATCTTATGCAATAATAGTTTGCTCAAATTTATTTACCAAAATAAGTTCATGTTTATTTTAGTGATTAAAATAAATAGTAAAACCTTGTGCATTTCATTGTACACCGATTTGTATAATCTTCTTTCAAGCATCCTTCAAATTTAATTAATCCATAAATTTTTGAGAAACCAATATTAAATTTTTATTAGTTTTACTATATAATGATATTCCCTAATCTTTTATTAATTAGCAAGGGAAGAAAGATATAGTTTAACATTTATGTAGAAAAAGTAAGTAAACTTCAAGTGTATTTTAAAAGCGTTTAACTAGATAACCTGTAAGGCCATGGCCTTAAGCCCATATAAATAATAATAATATAATAATATTATATATGGCTATGATAATAAGGAACCCTACCTTGTTAGGGTCATGAGAATTTCAGGGTCATTACTTACTTCCTTACTTTCTGATCCCTAATTAAATTAAGGGGATGTTTAGTTGGGTTGTGGATTGTGGTTTTGTGTTGTAGTTGTTGTATTTTTGTATTGGTAATTGTGTTTTTTTAATTGATTTCTGTGCTGTATTAGTGTGTTTTCTTTATCGATTTTTGTGTTTAAGAAAACAAGAAACCAAAACCAAAAACGAAAGCCAAAGTAAACAAGGCCTAAGTTTGTATATAAATTTCCTCAAGAGTATAGATTTATGTGTTTCTGTCCTTGTTTAGATTTCCCTCTTAATGAGAGGTCTTAAGTTCTAATGGGATGCATTTTATAATATTTCTATATGTATTTCAATTCCATTTCATCCTTATTTTTTTTGTTTAAATGCTTAATTTGTGTTCCTTTTCGCGTTTACATGCATATTTGACTTTAAGGAACAAATACGAGTTGGAAGGACTAAGTCTTGAGCAAAATTGGGGCAAAGTTAGAACTAAAAGAGGTGTGAAATCAATTTGAAGACCTAGAGGATCATGTACGCCAAATTTCACCTCCATATGACAAGCCATGAGGAGTTCACAAAAAAAAAAAAAGATCAAGACAAGCTTGGCTGAATTCTAAATTTAGTGTAGGATCCTGCGTACGAAATTTCATGTCAATCATAGGTGTGTAGTAGTTATAGCAGAAGAGGAGATCAGAGGTCTAAGCTATCAAATATGAGGGCCTAAAATGGACTATGTTAAATAGCACTGTTTAAGTCCTTACGAGAGGTAATTTTACTCTCAAACAATGAAAAAAAAAAACGAAAGGTTGCATTTTACTGTAGTAGTGTATATATAAGCCCGTACGTGTACCAAACCTAAATCTACTTTTTGTTGTTTTTTTTATTTTTTTGCTCATGTATTTTCTATTCTAGTTTTAAATACTAATAGTTTCTGGATTATTTTTATTGCATCTATTATTTTTCTTGCATTATTTTTGATTTGTTTATTGTCATAATATTATTGTTGAATCTTGATATTTTGTTAATGAAATGCATAGTTTTATTTTCTAATATCATGTTTTTATTTTTATAGCATTTATTTCGTTAGTTTAATTTTGTGTTTTTATTTATTAGTTATTTTTTTATTATTTTATGCTTTAATGTTGAGTTTATTCATGTTTTTAGGTTTATATGAGTTTAATTTTAGTTGTTAGCTTATTTTAAGTGTGTTTTATTTTCTTTCCTAGTTTAATTTGATCGAATTTTGTGAATTTAGTCGTAATTAGGTGATTAGTAGTTTGAATTTAGCTTTGATTAGGATGAATTGTAGTTTTCACTATTGGTTTTGTGTTTTCTAACTTTTCTTTCATTTATTTTAGTACGGACTTTGTTTTTTTTGTTATTCTTTTGCTTAATTTCATAATGTTTAGCTAGTGTCCTTTTTACTTGAAGGTGTAGGTAGGATTTAGGTTGATTAATTTTGAGAATGTGATTTAGATGGGCGTAATTTGATATTTTTAAGCTCAGGATGGTTTGGGCTCTTAGTTAATTGTCATGTAATAGATTTTACCTTAAGGCTTGATCATCCTGTAGGTAATTCCCTAATCCTCAAGTCAGGATTGAGAATGTGATACGTAATTGTCCTTAGCAATTTTTGAAAGTAGTAATCGGTCAGTTGGTTTTGTTAGGATACTTAACAAGGTAATTTAGGGTTCCTTTCCTTTAGGTTACACTTTCTGGGCTTGCCACTTAGTAACCTAAATAAGTCGTTCCATAGTATTTAAGGCGTCTTCGCTATGAGAGCTTTTTCTAGGTTATACTAAAGATTAGAGTATTTCTAGAGCTTGTTAGATTTACCCAAGTTAGAGGAACTGAGGGTTTGAGAGCTTATTCGAATCTATAGGCTAACACCATAGCTAGAGAATCTTTTATCTAAATTCGAGTATCAATAGCTATTCCTGAATCCCGATGATACCTTCGGCCCATTTCTTTACTATTATTAGCAGTATTTTTTTGTTTTGACATTTTTTATTTTAGTTTCTTTAGCTTTTGCCATTTTAGGGGTTTTATTTTCGTTTTCTTGGCAAAATTAGAGGTAGCAGTTCACCCAAGCTCCCTGAGGATTTGACCCTAACTCACCCTAGCTATATAGTTAGGTTAGTTAAGTTTATGATTTGGTAGCTTCCAACGAGCCCATCAAGTTCAAATTTTAGTAACTAGACAACACTAAAAATAAACAATCATTCTAAACAAAAATGATGATTATAGCTTTCTTCTCTCATTTAATTGCATCTTTACATCTTAAGAGATTTGCAGCTCAGTGTTTGTGAAGTTAATATTTGCTAATTTAAGGTGTTTACCTCCCATATTTTTAGATACTTTTGGTCAATATGTATAAACTGAAATCACTGACATTACAGAAAGAGAGAGTTAATGATGAGAAAGATCTTAGCTAGGGAGATTTTAGTGATTGCACATGAATAACAGTGGATTACTTAGGGTAACGTCTTTTGGTTATTTATAGTGATAGGTTATTAATAAGGTAGCTAATGGTAGCTAGTTTAAGTCATGCAAAAGAATTGTTTAATATAATGTCTCAAAGAGATATTTAGGATGGAAAGGTGGAGAAACGTGGCTCTTCTCCACTTCCCGTTTAACTCACTTTTTGATCATTTAGTACCCTTACAATCAATTATATTGCTTTCCAATTAATTTCTTGGCCTAATCTTTAGCCCCCTTTAGCTTCTAGTTTGGAAAAAATACATTGATTTTGCTTAATAGTGTTTAAGATGTTTCCCATCTGCACTCCTTTTGGTATAATATTTTCCCAACAATACTAAGATAATATATCATGCATCTTGGTCAATTCACAGGCTTAATGAAGCATTATAAGGCTCTATATGATCATAGGACACTCATTCTCAAGTTTCAAGCCTTTTAAGAGCAGACGTATGAGATAAAGACTTAAACATTACCAGCCTATGAGAAAGAAAGTCAAATTCAGAATAATATTGCTTGACACTTCTCCTTTGTTTCACCTCCTTCCAAATAGCTACTGGGTTTTGTAATTTATTATTCTTAAACCTTAATTTTTCCATTACTCATTCGATTAGAACGATATAGGTTTCCCAATAAGAATATCTAAAAAATTTAACTTGAAATGAAAAATAAAAGTTTTAAAAAAGTTAATTAAAGCTATCCTTTTACAGCAAATTTCTTTTTGTATCCTTAACGGCAGCCATTTACGTGTCCATCCTTTAATGGTATCTATAGCTATACTGGAAGAAAACTCAAAATGGTTTTGAGAGGAAGGAAAAACAAGGCTAGCCAACCTAGGATTTCTTCCTTATATATTATTAAAATCATATTCTTCCCAATATTAAAATTAAATAGAAATCATAATTAAAGTCTTACTCTAATTATAATTATAATTTCATTTCATTTAATATAATATCTCATATTTCACCCCAAAGTTTCTTAAACTTGACAATTAAGTTCAACTTAATTAAATTTTACTTTCCATTAATAAGCATAAATGTGTGACCCTCAACTTAATTAAATTTTACTTTCCTCTAATAAACATATATGCGTGACCCGTTAGATTCTTAATAATTTAGTAATGATCATAAATTATAATTCTAATTTATAACTAAAATTTGATAAATTAAAACTTCTTTTAATTTGTCTTTAATTCTTTAGTTAATAATTTACGTCTAGCAATTTATCATAACCACCAAAATATTGACAATGTTAAAGTGGTTTGACGAATTTGTCCATGTATAGTTATAATATATAATTTGATCCTTTCATTATTCAATATTCCAATTGGAATAGAGCATAGGATTAATGTCAAATCTATATAATCTAATCATATTCATTCTTACTAATTTGAAAATAATTTATTATTGATATTTGAAAAATCCTTTTCAAATTTCAATTCACTCTAGGTAAAGAATTCACAAATCATCAGTAATCAAGAACAACAGATCATAGTAATTCCTACATGACAAAACTTTGTTAATCTCTCATCCAAGGATTAATTATACAATCGTCATGCTTGAGAAAATTCATAGACACACAAGTAATGTTTCATTTAAGATTCTCAAGATTGAACCAGTTTTATGAACTTATTCTATAATAAACACCCACACATTTGATTAAGTGCTTCCATACTTTAATTTATGACATTGATTGCTTTTTTCATAAAAAAGAGAAATAAAGTGTTCTAGTGTGATGACTTCATCAACACCATAACTCGATGAAACTACTATTAGAAACATTTTATGAATAATACAAATTTGCAATCTGCATCTCATTATTATAATCTCATTCTAATTTTCAATTACATTTTAATTATTCTAAGTATTTTATCTTTATGATTAGTTATTAAAATATTTGAAAAAATACATTAAGGTAAAGAATGTCTTTTGTTAATTAAAATCACAATGTCATACATCTGTTTACAATCAATATATTAGGCATAAGGGTATAAACTAACAATCTCTTGCTTGTACTAAAACTAATCACCTATGTATCTAATACTATAGCCATCCATATGTCTATCATGTTTCTTCTAAGAAAATGGTTTAGTAAGAGGATCTGCCAAATTGTCTTCAATAGGAAGTCACTCTACTATGATGTCCTTTTGCTGCACTATCTCCCAAATCAAGTGAAATTTCCTGAGTATATGGTTGCACCACCTAATGGGACCTTGGTTCCTTTGCCTAAGTAATAGAACTGTTGTTATCATAGTACAATAATTTTGGATCATCAATGATGGGAAACCCTCCAAGTTTAGTGATGAACTTCTTGATCTAAACTGTTTCTTTTGATACTTTGAAGACTAAAATATACTAAGCTTCAGTCGTAGAATTTGCAATGGTTGGTTATTTAGAACTCTTCCAACTAACTGCATCATCATTAAGAGTAAATATGTACCCTGATTGTAATATACTTTCTTCATAATCTAATAAGAAACTAGCATCTGAATAACCCTAAACTCTCAATTTAGCTCCTCCATAGACTAGTAAAACATCTTTAGTCCTTCTTAAGTACTTTAAGATATTTTTAACAACCATCTAATGACCTTCACCCAGATTGGATTGATATCTTTTTGTTATGCTCAAAGCATAAGAATCATCTAGTCTTGTATATATCATCGCATACATGATGGATCCAATAGTTGAAGCATATGGAATAATATCCATTTTGTTTTTCTCCTCATATGTCTAAGTATACATACGCTTGGAGAGAGAAATCTCATGTGATATCAATAATAATCCCCTCTTGAAATTCTCCCTGCTAAACATCTTTAGCACTTTGTCTATGTATGTTGGCTAGGATAAGCCAAGCAGCCTTTTTTTTTATCTATCTCTATCTATCTTTATTCCTAGAATATACATTGCTTCTCTCATATCTCATCTAATTCTTCCAATACAAATAATTAATTCCATCAAATAGAGGAATTCTATGGGGCTTATAACCTTCTAGGTTAGATGAAGGAGCTATAGAATTGATAAAGTGTGCCATAGATCTTTTCTCACTAATTCGTTAGAATTAAGACTCTATGTGAGACCTATGCTCTACTACTTGTTGGTCCTATATGAAACCTAAGAGGGGGTGAATTAGGTGATAAAAACTTTATACTAATCATAAAAATACTTTAACTCAAATTGCAAAATCGAAACACAAAATTATTGAAATGCTCAAATAAAGTGAAAGAAGTTTGTAAAAATGGATAAAAATGAAAACAAATTACAAATGAAAATTTCAATGTTTACAACTTAAAAACTCCTGTTAAGGCGTAAGGATAACCCTCTTATTCTTTTTCTAAAGCTCAAGAATAACCTTGTCACGTTTCTTTTGAAGCCTCAAAGATAACCTCACGAATACAAGATCTTAGTGAACAAAAATAATCAATGCTCATGGCTAGCATAAACCTCACAAGACTTCATACAATAAATAAGGGCTTAAAACACTTTCTTAATACATAAAATAATTTAGACTTTCTGAATGTAGATTTTTGATGCTTTCTCTCTTGGTAATCCACCAATTTATAGCACTAACTAGGATCAATTAGTCATTGTATGATATCTTCAAGATTTACCTTCTCATTAACACTTATTATCGTTGTAAAATATGACCCTTCCTAATATTTTGCCATATATTCTTCACATTCGGTCACCCGATAGCTAACATTCAATCGACTGGTCTTTTATTTTTTTCACATTTGGTTGACCAATACAGCGATACGGTCGACCAATGTCCATTTCGACTTCATTTGGTCGACCGATCTTCAATCCCTCTTCATTTCATTGAATGATTTTCAGTTTTCTCTCATTTGTTCTACTAGTACACTGATGCAGTATAACTAACATTCAATCGACTGGTCTTTTGTTTTTTCCATAATTAATTGACCAATCCATGGATAAGGTTGACCAATGTCCATTTCTACTTCATTTGGTTTATTGATCTTCAATCACTCTTCATTTGGTTGAATGATCTTCAGTCTTCTCTCATTGGGTCTACTAGTACACTGATGTAGTTGACTGATATCCATTCCTACTTCATTCGATTAGGTGATCTTTAATGTCTCTTTATTTGGTGGAGTAGTGATCATTCAGTTAACTAATCTTCAGTCTTTATTCATTTGATCGACTGATCTTAAGCATATCATCATTCAGTGGACTGATCTTAGTCTTTGTTTGACCTGTCTTCTTTAAATATTATCAACTAGAAACTCTTCATCCATTTTTAGACTCTAAAGTCTTGTATCTAATGCACTTCAAAATTCATTCCAAAATACCTATTCCTATAATACACTTAAATTAAACAGTAGTAAAAAAAGTTCTTTACCATTATCAAAATAAGGTGGAACCTCCTTTGGTTTAACAAACATAAATGATGATGATGATGCCATATGATTCAAGAAATCAAATTCAAATGATTTAATAACTAAAAATAAGAAAATAAAAAAGTTTAGGAAAGAGAGCTTGAACATTGATTTAATAGTGGCTACGCTAACCAATCTTAGCCTCCATCCACTCTCTAATGATTTAATAGAGATTTCACTATAGAAACAATCTTCTTTAGGGTCAAGATAAACTTATAATCTTATTTAAATGGGTGAAAATGGCCCCAACAAAATCTTCTTTTAAGAGGTAAAGAGGTTCCTACAACAATCTTCTTTCACAGGTTAAGAGGAACCTAACAAGATCTTCTTCCAAAGGCAAATAATTCTTTCTCAATCAATTCAATCTCAATAAACAAAACCCCAACACTCAAGCTGTAAACCCACAAATTATACCCTAGTTGTAATGACATGTTTTACATGTTAATTAGGGAATAAATTGAGTTGGAATTGATGAAATTGAAATTGGAAAATTGATGGATAAAATTGGTGCAATTGGAATTTTACATGTACTATTGGATTAAAATTAAAATAAACTTGATTTATGCATGTAATTAGAAATTCCTAAGATAGAATTATTAATTTTTACATCAATTCATTGATAACATATGGTTGTACAAAATTTGAAAATGTGTAGATAAACAAATGTTGACATGTGGTAGCAACATATGGAGACACTTGGGCTATTAAGTGTTGGACCAATGTGAGCAAGCATAACCCATGTATGGAGACTTGTGTGGGAAGTCCAATGGGCCAAGTTTAAGATGGAGTTAGGTTTTTTGTAAGAGGGGGCATTTTTTTTAGTGTGCAAGCCTCTCTTGCTTCGTCTCTCCCTTCACCTTACCCTAACCCTAACATTCTCTCTTCTTGCTGTCAAATTTCGTTTTTTTGGGCATCTGAGTAGGTGTTGGTATTTTGACCATAAGTTGCGTTGTAAGTACCCAAATTTAGTGATTCCAAGTTCTGCTTAAACTAGACACTTATATCTACACCTATCATGGGGCATTGAAATCTCATTCTGTCATTAAAGGTAGTGAAATGGAGATCGATGTTGGGTGTGGTCACTGAAATTTCTGGAGTTGTCAAGTTGCTAGAAAAATCTGGGCATCTGAGTAGGCGTCGGTTTTTGGACCATAAGTTGAGTTGTAAGTATCAAAATTCAGTGATTACAAGTTCTGCTTAAATTAGACACTTATATCTACAACTCCTATAAAGGCCTTGAAATCTAATTCTGTCATTAAAGGTAGTGAAATGGAGATAAAGGTTGGGTGTGGTCGCTGAAATTTCTGGAGTTGTCAAGTTGCTGAAAAAATCTGGGCATCTGAGTAGGCGTCGGTTTTTGGACCATAAGTTGAGCTGTAAGTATCTAAATTCAGTGATTCTAAATTATGCTTAAAATAGACACCTATATCTACAACTCTCATGAAGGAGCCATAATTTTATTCTGTCCTTAAAGGTAATTAAATGGAGCTCGAACTTTGGTGTAGTTGCCAACATTTCTGGAATTGTTAAGTTGCTGGAAAAAAATCTTGGCATCTGAGTAGGCGTCGGTGTTTTCACCATAAGTTTAGTTGTAAGTATCCTAATTTAGTGATTCTAAGTTTTGCTTAAATTAGAAAATTATATCTACAACTCTCATGAAGGGCCCGAAATTTATTTCTGTCATTAAAGGTAGAGAAATAGAGCTCGAAGTTTGTTGTAGTTGCTGAAATTTCTGGAGTTGTCCAGTTACTGGAAAAATCTGGGCATCTGAGTAGGCGTCGGTGTT
>JAOXYD010022382.1:0-14546 GCA_028565735.1 Pinacopodium congolense | reverse complement strand
AAAATAATTTTAGTAATAATTATTATCTTGATCTTTTATTATGAATTATACTTATTATTTTACATGTATTATTATAATAAATTATTTTTAAATTTATTAATATTATTTTTAGTTAATAATACTTCAATAATTTAATTGTATTTATAAATATTATATAAAAATATTCATTTATGAGATCATTCTATATTAAAATTTTCAAAATAAGTTATCAATTTAACCTTTTTACATTTTCAATTAAATGACTAAGCTTTGAAAATTTTTCATTTAAGTTATTAAAGTTTAAAAAATTAACCAAAAAAGGTAAAAAGATTGGAGTCGGTCGGGTCGGATCAATCGAGTTATTGACGACGTTAGTCTTTTTATTCAATTGGATAACTTTTGAAATGTTAATCGCTTAATTAGAAATTTTAAAAGTTTTATCACTTAAGTGAAAAAATGTGAAAGCGTTGATCATTTATTTGACTAATAAACCTAATAGATAGTGTAATAAAGTAAAGTCATTATCTATAACATTCTAGTATGAGTTATCAAAGCAGATCAGAGTTTAGTCCTTGGTAAGTTGAACATGAGTATATAATGAACTTTATTTTAATCATAAATGTTAATTTTTTCATTTAGTGTTGTTAATTTAGATCTTTAAAAACTTAAAATATTTAATAATTAAATGATTAAAAATGATAACTTTCATAATTGATTAACTTAATAAGGTTAAAGTATGCTAACAGTAATAAAATCTTAGCATTATAAAAATTCATGTTTCTTTTGGTTTCTTAGATTTTTGGTAAGATATTAAGAATTTACACTTTAGAGCTTGGAAAAATTATGAGATTTTAACTTTTAAATCTATTTATTACCTGGTTTTAAAAGAATAAAAGACCTTATCCTCATGGTAAGTCTTTTAAGTTTGATAAGCTTTCAAGTACTATGTAATTTTTTCATAAATCATTTAGTGATTATATATTAGTTAAAGCGAGGGTTTTTGTTATTGTTTCATTAGGACTAATAACAACTGGAATGTATTGTATCAACTTAGGAAGAGAATGGTATTGCTACTTACCGCTCCAGAGGTTAGTACCAACAAATACCGGTCGAAACTTAAATCTCAATACCTTATTGGGAGTTAAGTGCAATTTCCAAAAGATTTAGCTTCCCCTCCCTAACTTCTCTCTCTTTTAAGAATTTCTCATCTCACTCTCCCCTCTCTTCTCTCCCTTGTACCTTCAATCTTTAGCAACCCTAGTTCATTATCACTAGATCATCGTAACGTGTCACCCCATCTGTGCACCTGCAACCCAACACCTCTCCTACATGCCTACACCCCCTTGCATTAATTTTTTCTCCACCAATCCCACCTATTGCTAACACCCACACCTACCCCTACCCCTTATGCCTTCTTTACTTCCCCCTCCCTAAACCAACACCACACTGTTACTTACTTTTTTCCAAAAGCCAAAAACTTCCAAACATAAAGGCATATTTGTTAATTTAATTAATATGTTATTTTTAATTTTAGTTAAAATTTAATGTAATTATTATTAGTGTATCTTTTTGAAGCACTGTGAAATTAATATTGTATCAATTGTGGATTGCTATAGAATTAGAGTTTAGAACTAGGATTTTTCAATTGATGGTAAAATTATGCCAATTTTTTTTCAAATTGAATGGATATTCATGAAATTGGAAGTGAAATTGAACTAATTGAAGTATTAATCATATTTGATTTTATCTAATTTTAACTTTGCCTAATTTAGACTTTTAGAATTTAAGATTTTTTTTAAACTCTAATAAATTAAGAAATATTTCATAAAATTAAATTTTTATAATTTAAATTATGAGCTTACGTAATCCTTTCCAACTATGAAATTGAAAGATTATATAACTTTTTATTATGAGTTGTATAATTTTTTTGTTACGGACCCATATAAACAATTTAGATATATTATCTTGTATTTGTATAATAGTTTTAATTAGTATATTGTATTTAATCAATTTCATTAATTGTTATGGGCAAATGGAAGGAAGTTTAAGTACTTCAAACACTTTAATATGTTTGAGGAGATTTGATGATCTAGTTTAGGCTCATGCGAGAATGATTCCAAGTATAAAGAACCACACAATATGTTTATATTGTAACAAACATTCTAAAGGTGGAGAAATCATAATATTAAAGAGACATTTAGTTTGTATTAAAGGTGACGTTGAACCTCATAAGAAGGTTAGCCATGATATAAAATGACAAATGAGAACTTTAGTTAAAGAGTATAAGATTGAGAGAGAAAGACAACAAAGGCTAGATTTTTAAATTAGAAGTGGGAGCTCATTTAAGGAAATTATTAACAATATCTAAGTTGATATTCTTACCCACATGAAGGGATTTCTAGAAGTTAGGCTAATATAAGAAAAAGAAAAAAAAAGGCAAGTGTCTAATTTTTTTTATCTAAGAACAACTCTTGCAGTTTAACCTCCAATATGTAGTGCATCATAATCTAAAGATGCAGCTTATAATAAAAAGATGACAATGGCTAGATGGTGAATAATACAGATACTTCTTTTAATGTTGCATTATTTTATTATCGCTCACCTATGGTAGATGCCACTGCTTCTTATAGTCGTGAATATAAAGCTCCTATTATGAATGACTAAAGAGGTAGTTTCCTAAGTAGTTTAGTTATTGATATTAAAAATTATTTGAATGAAATAAGAATGATTTGGACAACTTATAAGTGGTTAATTATGCATTATAGACGGAATAATAGAAGACAAGAGCCTGTTATAAACTTCTTGGTTTATTCTTTAAAAGGAACCATGTTTTTAAAACTAATTGATACATTTGGCTTTAAAAGGAATGATACAAATGAGTTACAAAAAATGTCTATAAGTGATAAGAAGGTTGTATCTCAATATGCTAAGTCTAATGCTACATTAGAGGTTTCTACAATTATACCTGAAGATCAAGAATTTTGAAGAAAATTGAAGTTAATAGGGATATGGTGTTAACTATTACCATAATTGTTAGACATGAGATCATACAAGACCTCCTTAGCTCACAAATGGAGGCATACAAAGATGCTTGTAGTGATTTTAGGATGTTCATTGCATTATAGTAAAGAAATAAACTTAATCCGAGTATACATTTCTTTATTTTTATTACTTATTTAAAATTAATCATGGCATCATTTTGTTTATAAAGTTATTTTTGTTGTCTTTCAAGTTCTTGGGGCCAACCAAATTGGAAATGACATTCCAGAATTGTAAAGGATTGCAATTTGAATTCTTAGGCAATGTGTAAGTATGACTGGGTGTGAAAGAAATTAGAGTATATTTAAATTCATTCATTCTAAAAGAAGGAATAAATTGGAACACTAAAGACTAAATGGTTTTGGTATATGTTTTATACAACTTGAAACTTAAAAAAGGGTGTTCTTTTGTCATTGGTATGTTTAATTTAAATTCTCAATATTTCTTTATGATGTAATTTTATTTATTTATTAGGACTCTTAATAGATCAAATAGTTCTATTGATCATATTTACCTTGACCATATCGATGTCTTAGAGTATTAGGTTTTTAAGGAGCCAAGTTTTATGGATGAAAATAATTTGGAAGATAACCTTGGTTGGGAGAGTATTGATATGTCATTTGGTGCACTGAACTTTAATGATGGTGAAGATGAGACTTCTCTTAATGATAGGGACTTTTTTCCAAATGAAAATTAGGGCCAGTTCAATTTAAACTGATATACTGTGGAATGAGGTTCCAAGCTTTTCTAGTATTTCTCCCTTTTAAACCTTATTTGTATATAATGTATATGTTGAATTTAACATATGCAATATAAATAACTTTTAACTATAACATTTTTAATTTCAAGTTTTACTTTTGCTTTATTGTGCTTTTTAGCATGAAGACATATCGTCATGCTTATAATTTTATATTTTGTTCTTGTTATACGATGTTCATATACAATTAATTGAATACAAGTATATGAATGCTCATGGTTTTGTATTTTATTCCCACTATTTTATATTTTGATACTATTATATATGTGTTGAATGATCTTTTCCTTATATTAATTCTAATTATTTTATATAATAAATATGTAAAAAATAATATTAATAGGAATAAAGATGTAATAGTTTTCATATCAAATTTATATTATTATTTATTTGTTGAGATAGAGATGAAGTAAAGTTAAAAATGTATATCACAATATATAAAGGGATTATTTTGTCAAGATTATAAAATTTATAGACTAATTTATAATTTTTTAAAAATATCCGAAACAGTATCTAGTATTAGATGGTACATATACATTACTATACTAAAACCAAATTTAATACTGGTGTTAATATGGTATTAAAAATATTAGTTAAAATAAGCCTTTTTTATACTTTCTATAAAAAAATACTTGTATTATTTCATAGTCTTACAATTAAAATTTGGCTTTGAAGGCATGAAATAGTTGTTAATGAGTCTTCCTAGAGTGTAAGAATGTGTATATGTTGTTTCTAAGATTTTGAAGCAAATATAAAGACACATAATAGGATTTCAAAAGTTTGACTGACCTTAAACTAAATTAGTTCAAAATTTTGAAATATTGTTATTTAAATCTTAAGAAGACTTTTAGCCTTCAATATACTATAAAGCTTTGATAATTCTTTTTGTTTCTTGATAATTGAGTTTATTATATTCTTTCCATTTTACTTACATAAAGCCTTATGAAAAGTAGGAATAATTTTTAAACTCTAGTAAGGTTTGCAAAATTTTCATTCACATAACTTAACTAAACCTATTTTGTGAGGTAATAATTATATTATGTATAACTAAACCTTTTAATGTAACAATTAATGGTGATAAACTTTATTTGAGTCTAGTAGCAACTCTATATTTAATGTTTAATTAATGTTTGGATAAAAGTAGCTAAAATTCATTTGTATACAGTTAAAAAAATAGTTAAAGTATTAAGCTTCTTATTAGCCCTAATAGAGCTTAAGAGGAAGGAAGAGGGGTGGCTTAAGTATTTTAAAAATATTTTAAATTGATCATAAATCGATTTTTATGATGGATACAATCTATAATCACAATTCAATCTAAAAGGATGCCAATAATCACAATATGAATATAAAACAATCACACAAGTAGTTGATATCAAGCACTAGGAAAGAGAGAGTCGATAAACCAAATTTTTATAGTGGTTCAACACGAAAAACTTTACTAAATAGATCTTTAAATGTGAAGAGAAGCCTTTCAATTCAATCCTAATCCTAACAATTTCAAAAGCCCCTTCACAAAATGAATTACACTATAAATGATGTCTTACTTGAAAATCCATTAAAAAAGGGATTAAAAACTTATCAAGATGAAACATATCAATGAAAAATCACTTAAAAGCAAACTCTTACTTAAGAACATAAAGATTTGAAATGGATGTTGAAAAACAAATCAACACTAGCTTTTATCACTTTTAGTGATCAAAACGATCACAAAGGTCTTTAAAGATTATTCAACTACCCTTGGGATTGTTATTTGTAGCCATCCCAGATTTAAAAATTCATTAGAAATGTTTCCTATCCATTAGAATTATTAACAAAGTTTTTAGATGGAATATTCAACTAATAATATGTGTTTCCAAATTTGATTGGTCGACCATTTACATAGAAAAGTCATTTAATAACTGGTCGATAACTCCAGCAGTCTAGTTGACTAGTCTACTTAAAAACTGCAATTGATATATTAGTTCTTAACTATTGGTTGATTGATAATTCTATATAATTAATTTCCAAATTCTATAGCAATTAAAACATATTCTAAGCATCCCTAAAGCCAATTCCTTTCATTTGTAAACCAATTTACACAAGTTGTAAAACTTTTCTAAAGTAATTTTGGATAGCAAGACCTTTTAACTAAGCTCGAAAAAAAAATAGGTCTTGATTTTTGATAATTAATGCACCTCTCAAGTTTTTAAAAACTTCCAAATCATTCTTTTTACCAAACTTGACTCCAAAAAGTTCTAAAAGTTCCCCAAAGTGATTTTTAGTGATCAAGACTCTTCAATTGAAGTGACAAACTCAAATTTTCTTATTCAATGAAACTTTATGTGCACTTTAAAAACTTATATGGTGCAAATGCAAATTTGAGGCCCTAAAGTTTTTTAACTTTTAAATAAATCTTACAATCAAATTTCAACTACCTAAATAAAGTTCTTAAGGCTTCCAAGTTGCTTGATATTTCTGTATACTCAATTTTGGTCTTTAAGTATAATCATTCCACTCTAAACCATTGTTAAACAAACCTATCTTTTAAACCTTTCATCATAAAGTAAATTATTAGTAATAAATATATTTTACGAAATAACTAGGAGTCCACCGTTAGGGACCCCCATGCACCCCCATGCATAAATAGGGAGTTGTTTTGTGTGAAATGACAAAACAACCCCTTGCTTATGTATGGGGGGTTGTAGAAGGGTCCCCCATTGGGGATCCCTAGTCGAGTTCTATATTTTATTATCATTAAAATCAATATTGGAATCTCCTATTGTTCTCCTTTTTTTTTAGGATGACAAAATATATGATGTTAGAGAGGTAAACAACATTCAAAATGTGCCAAACCAAAAGTTCAATGCTATCTCTTAATACAAACATCATATATATATATATACACATTTATCATGTAAAACTCACTCTCCCTTGATTCTTGCATTATGATAAATTACACTCACTCTCCTTTGATTCTTGCATTAAGATAAATTACACTTCCCTTAAATCTATGCATTAATACATTATGGGGTAATAAAATATAAAGGGGACTTAAAAACAAAATTTAAAATATAGCTTACTTATATAAGATATCTAATATCACATAACTTTTGCCTCTTTTGACACCAATAAAAAGTTATAAAAGAGTTGAAAAGATGACAATTGTTATAAAACCATTTGTTATAGAGTAGTTCATAAGGAAGTTAAAAATCATATACAATTAGAAACAATTTTCAAAGTGATATACTATCAATCATGCCTAATTCTTTTGTAATAATGAAAAATCTATCTTCATTTATTGGTTTAGTAAAAATTTCAACTAATTAGTCTATTGTATCAATAAATTCTATTTCAATATCACTATTTTGCACATATTTTATAATGAAATGATACTCTTATGTGCTTAGTCTTAGAATGCTAAATTAGAATCTTTGCTAGTCATATAGCACTGATGTTATTACACCTAATGAGGATCTTAGTAAACTCTATATCATAATCTTTAAGTTATTGCCTAAGCCAAAGTATTTGTGCATAAAAACTATTAACTACTACACATTCTACTTTCATGGTTTATAAAGCTACCAAATTTTACTTTTAACTAAAGCATTTCTTAAGGATTGAAAAATATCAGATGTTTTTTCCCTATCAAAAATACTGCTGGAATTAGCCACATCAAAATAGCCAAATAATTATAAGGATGCATATCTAAGATACCAAAGTCCTAAATATGTGATTTCACACAAATATCTAAGTATGTATTTAACGACTAACACATAAACACACATTAAACATAATATGATATCTAATTATAGTAAAGTAAAATAAGCTACCTATCATAAGTCAATAGAGTTCTACATCCACTAATTTATTTCTTCATTCCTATTTAACTATATTTCAATGCTTATTAGTGTTTCCAAAGGCATTTTTTTGTCCATCACAAAGCATTTAAGTAGCTCCTTAGTGTACTTGACTTGATTATTGAAGATTTCATCTTTTATTTGCATGATTTGTAAACTAAGGAAGAAGTTGAGCTCCTCCATCATATTCATCTCAAATTCTGTACTCATACATTTAGAAAATTCCTTACACAAATTTTCATTAGTAGTATAAAAATGGATATCATCAATATAAATTTGAACAATCAAAATATCACCATTATGCCTTTTGATGAAGAGAGTGGTATCAACGTTACCTCAATAAAACCATTTTGTAAATGAAATGTACTCAATCTCTCATACCAAGCCCTAAGAGCTTATTTTAAACCATATAAAATTTTTGAAAGTTTGTAAACATGATTGGATGTATCAGGATTTTCAAAATCAGGGACTTAGTTAGCATTGACTTCTTCTTGAATGAAACCGTAGAAAAACACTTTTCACATCCATTTGAAAAACCTTAATACTCATGTAGGACGCAAATGCAAGTATCAATCTAATTACCTCTAACATATGTATGAGTGCGCAATTATAAATTTCTTCCTTTTAATTATATTCGTTGGCTACCAACCTAGCCTTGTTTCTTATAATATTTTCTAAGTCATCAAGTTTATTCCTAAACACCTATTTTCACCTATAAGTTAGTGATCATTAGAAACAGGTACTAATGTCCATACTTTATTCCTCTTAATTTGATTTAACTTATAATTCATAACAAGAATCCAACATTCATGACTAAGTATGTCTTTTATATTATTAGGCTCAATTTAAGAAATGAAGGCAATATGATACTAGTCTCTAAGAAAGGATCTATTAACTATAACACATCACCTATAATTTGGTTTGAAGGATGATATTTCTTTTATATCTCTAATCTCTAAGAATTTTCTCATTCTTCTTGTCACCCTTAATTGGTTCAATAATGGGTTTACTAGGTGCATTGATACATGTATATTAGAGTATGTTTTCTAGGTTATAAAGGATATTATTAGGTGTTTTTAAGGTGATAGGTATGTGTTTAAGATTCATATTTTTGTTCTTATTGTTGTTTTATATTAGTTGTTTTATAATCATTGAGTTAGGGTAAGAAATTTGATCTTAGATCATGTTTAGCAGGATGCTTAATGTGTTTTATTTATTTATGTTGAGTTGAAATAGGGAATTGAAAGAAGAAAGATGAACAAGAAGTTGGAGAAGGATCTTTGGCACAATCATGTAGCCGAGTTTAAGGTGAAGGAAAGCATCTCTATCATGATCGTGCTGGCTACAAGATTGTGCATGTTCTAACAGCTAGTGATTGTGCACTCTCTTTCATGATCATGCACTGTATACACGATCTTGCAACTATAGGCAACCTAGAGACAAACACATGATCATGCATCACTAGGAAATTTCGATGATGTAGGATTTATGTTATTTTTATGATTTAAGGTTGTTTTTGGAGCATAAGCAAGTGGAAAACCCTAGGAAGATCCCTAGAAGGGTTAGGAAGTGTATAAGGAAAACAAAACATAAACACACACACACACACACACACACACATACACACAAACACACACATAAACATAAAGGGGAGGCTAAAACAAGAAAAACACCAGATTAAAAAGAAAAAAATTCAAGAATAATTCAAATTGTAGATTTTCCAATTCAAGGACAAGAAGGAGAAGACGGTTAAGCTGAAACTCTTTTCTTCTCTTCTTTCTTTTTCTTGTTTTTGTATGTTGAATCTAGATATTTGCGAATTGATCAAAGTTAAGGATTACTAAATTTATTTTAGGTATTACTATTGAATTATTTTGTAAAACCCCCCACCTTTTGAGATAACATATATACTTTTTTATGTTTATTACTTTATTCTCTAATATGAATCGAGGGGTTAGATTAGATATTTATGTTACATTGCACAATGAGATCTAGTACCATAATAGACTTATAAACATTATATTATTGGACAATTGAAGAGAGATTTTAATTGTTTGTTAGCTACCTATAGGATTATTTTAAAATCAATTCTCACCTATTTTAATTGGGATTAATTGGTTAGATCTCGAGAGAAAGTAATTAATACCATTAGATATTAAGGGTAAGGTATCATTAAATAAATAAGGTATAGGGAAGAAAAAATAGGGACATAAGTAATTCCTAAGTAATCATTATTGGTTATTTATAAGTTCACTGCTGCATAGTTATTTTTTTGCTCATTAATTTACTTAGTTTCAGTTAATTTTCTATTTGCATTTATTAAATTTTTTATCGTAAACAAAGTGACCAAAATTGTTATATGTCTAATCATAATCCTCTTGGAAACAATACTAGTTATACTATAAGGATATGATCCTTATACTTGCGGTATAGCTCACAAAATGTATGTTGAATGTCTTGGTGATCTTCCTTTTCTTCTTCTCGACATAGTTTCTCCAAGTCCATTGATACACTTATATCAACATTTGCAGTGCTTTTTCTTTATATCAAGTAGTTAGTCTTATAAAAACAACATGCATTGATTGTTTAACCATTAGAGTTCTCTTATTGAACACCCTATATGATTATTAGTTAAAGAATAACCTTTAATCAAATTTATCTAAGTTATATTTAGTGTCTAAAATGTAATACTTACATAAAAAACCTTCGAAATAACTAATCTTTGATTTTTTTTCCCGTGCCAAAGCTTATAAGAGATTTTATCGATAGTTGGACTTATGTAAACCTTATTAGATATATTACATGCATAAGTTATAGCTTTAGCCTAAAAATACTTAGGAAGTTCATACTCATTCATCATTGTCTTAAACATTTCTTACAAAGTCCTATCTTTTTCCTTCAATAACTGTATTCTATTAAGTGTCCCAAGTGTAGAGAAATTGTATAAAATACCATTTTCATCATAATAAGTTTTAAATAAGTCATTATCAATTTCTCTAATATGAGTAGTTCTAATGTACATAGTTGTAAAACCCATTTCATTTTAGACCTTTTTTTGTAAATTTCATAAAAGATTTGAAACACTCATCTTTATTAATTAGAAACAAAACCCATGTAAACTTAGTAAATCATCTATAATGACAAAATCATATGATTTTTCACCTAAACTAACAATCTTAGTATGTACAAATTCATATGCTATAGTTTAAAAGGTTTAGTAGATGTTACTAATTTCTTTCTCTTGAAGGAACTCTTTATTTACTTCCCCATTTTGAAAGCACCACATACCATGTCTTTCTCAAACTTTGCCTTTACGGGTTCGTTCAAAAGTTACTTGTTGTTTAGGTTGGATATGAGCTCTATTGTTGCATATCCTAATCTCCTATGCTATATCCAAGCATCTTCACTCATAGAAACAAAATATTTATCATTATTGAAGGGATCAATTAGATCAATAGTGTATATTTTTTTTTGTCCTTAAAAGGCACCTAAGATGGGAATGAATTAGGTAACTCTAAATTTATCTTAAGTCTTTTACATCTAATTGAAAATTCCTTATAAGCTTATGTAGAAATTATAAATAATACAATAAAATTATTAATTAAAATATTGAAGCTTAATCAATATAATAAACAATAAGATAATATGATTAAAATAAAATAAACTTACAAAATAAAAGAGATAGGGAGAGAAAGATCCAAATCGATTTATAATGGTTTGTTACCTAATCCCACACCTATGTCTACTCCCTAACTCTTTGCTGGAAAGTTCACTATCAATCTCAATGTTATAATCACTTCTCTTTTCATGGGTTCTAGGGTAACCCTAATAATCAATCACTCTCTTTTCACAAGGTTTAGAGTAACTACTTATAACAATTGGTGAATGTTGTGGCCTATAACCAAATAAAAAAAAACCAACTTTCTACAATGCAGATTAATGTAGTAGTAGAGGTTGGGATCATTTCAACAAGGAATTCCGACATTTGTAGTTATGCAATAAAAATTGGGGAGGAGTGTCGATTTAAATTGTGAATTACGTAGAAGTTAATTTAAATATTAAATTGAAAAACAACTAACAGCAAACAATAAAAATTTAACAATCAATAATAATAAATCTTCGTCTCTAGTCTCCTTCGTTATTGAACTTATATTGATCATTGACACTAAATATAATTAATCTATTGTTTGAGCATTTGTCTTAATAATTTTCTATACCTATCTTCTTTTATATTTAACTAATCGAAACATGTATTTGAATTAACCCTTATTAATCAATAACTTAGATACGATCTTAAATTTAATTAATTAATAGTTTTACGTATCAAGAAAATAGACAAATTAGACACATATATACAATGTATATTTAGCCTAAAAAACATTTTCTCTAGAATCATGTCCCTAACATAATAAAAAAATTCCTAGTCATTACTTTTAATTAAAAGGATTGAACGTCAACCTATTTAATCTAGTAATTGATTGAATAAATCCACACACTAGTTATACACCTATTGTAAAATCTAACAATCAAATGATAATCCAGAAAAATAATTGATACTTAACTAATAAAGAAATTCAATTAAAGAATAATGGTCCCACAATATCCGAAGTTTAATAATTAGGATTTCATCAACTAAGAAATAAAGTTTTAGTTACCAAAAAACCATGTTTTTTCCTAACTGAAGAGTTTCTTTTATCTTTTTTATAGATTTAAGGCTGTTCATTTTTTAGCTAGTGTGGTTTTTTAGCCTTTAACAATTTCTTTAACTACCTCTCTTTTCTTATTTTTCTACTACAACCTCCCTTATTTTGCAATTTCCAACACCCTTTGTTTTGCAACCTAAGTCAAGTCCCCTGGATTTGGCCTCGACCTTGGGTCATGTTTTCCTCTCCCTTTTTTTAATTATGTCCTTTACATAAGTTCACCTAGGTCCAGGTTAGGTCCTTTCTTTTCATTTTTTTATTACTCACATTTCATTTTTTCATTTTTTACTTTTCAATCCTCCAAAATTCTTCTTTTCTTTTTAAAATCTAACTAACTATAAAGACTCTTTTTAGCTGCAACCATCAAATATAGGGTATAAAATCAAGATAAAATCTCCAAAATTTTACTGCCAGCTATCATGCAGTTATCACTTTATGAGACCATGTCTAGTTAGCTCCAACATTTGTTTAAGCTCTTTTTGTTCCAAAATTTCTACAATTCTTTCCATTTGGTTTGAAATACACCTTAACATGAAAAAAGATCAATTTTCATTAAATACAACCTCAAACCTCATAATCAAAGAAATTTAACACACGAAAAGATGGAAAATAAAGACATTAACAGAAACTCACTTTTTATTAACATAAATATAACCCTTACAATATGTTTATTCTATAACCTTACTACCCCAAAAATACACTTTAAAATCTCACAACTTGACTAATCTAAGTATTTAATGGGCTCAACACTATAGTAGATAATTTATGCACAAAACACCTTGATAAAACACACCAAAATCAACTAAAACATACACAAAAAACTTTCAAAACTCAACATGAAACTTCTCAATGCTTGTTCATAGACTTAATGCATAAACACACACTCAAAATACCTATTTATAAGTGAAAAAAGACATACTAGTTGTTTGTATTCATTGGGTGTCATTAAAATTCATTTCATTATTGAAAAAAAGTCATTCCCAACTAGTCAACCAATCTAAGGCAAATTCACGTACTAGTTAATCAATTCATTTAACCAACACTGACCGAACAATCCTTCGTCAAACTAGTTTTTAACTCAATTCAACATACTTTATCACATTTAAATTGCTCAAAATCAAGCCCCAACATTTTCAAACACTTTCTTTTCATTCCTTAACACATCCTAATCCACTTTGAAACACTTTTTCACACAATCTTTAGCAGATTCACACAATCTTAACATATTCTCAAAATCTAACCTAAAAAATATATCATAGCATTTTCAAACAGTTTTTTGCACAAACCTCAACACATTTACACAGTCCAATTAGTCTATAAAAAGGTTTTAGTTTATTTAAAGGATCATTAAAAAGAATCTATAAAAAATTCCTCTTGATTATGCAACCTATATACATAAATACTAAGTATAAATGCAAAATGCATGATTTAAGCCCTTTAATACTACGGAAATACCAAGATGAGAATTATAATAAAAATACAAAGTATAACCTATTAATTCACTGTTTTGGTTCTTAATATTCCATTCATCAACTTAATCTTCATATATTATCACTTTTTCCTCATTATTCCATCTTAGGCTATAAATTGTGTCTTCTAAACACTTTTTATCTTCAAACCTACATTGTTATCTTTAAACCTATCTTTTCAACACATCAAACATACTAAACAAATTAGTATTAATGTTTTGTTATCATCAAAACTTAGGAGAAACCTTCTTTGATTCAACAATCTCCCCCTTTTTGATGATTACAAAACCATATGATATTAGGAAAACATAACAAGCAAAACATATATAACCAAACCATTTTAGTTCCCATTAAACTAATATCATGTGAATTTCCCTCTTTTCGAATTATCAAAATTTTTTAAACATATACTTAATAAATTCTATATCTCGAATATAACTCAAATTTTCTTAACACCACTTAATAATTTCAAAACCACTTATCATAAAATTCTCAAAAATACATCAACATTATCAATATTCAATACTCATTTTAGAAACACAAAAGATAAACATCATTAAAATCTCTATACTAATTACAAGACATTGACATCATTAAAACTTAAGGGTCTGTTTGGTTCGGCTTCGGTTTTCGGATTTGGTTTTTAGATTTTTTAAACACAAAAATCTATAAAGAACATCACAGAAATCGAAAAAAAAACATTCTAATACAGCACAGAAATCAAGACAGACAACACAAAAATCTATAAAAATACACAAAATCCAAT
>JAOXYD010022363.1:0-14547 GCA_028565735.1 Pinacopodium congolense | reverse complement strand
ATCTATATTTATTAGGTGTGGCCTATTTTACTCTCTCTCTCTCTCTCTCTCTCTCTCTCTCTCACACACACACACACACACACACACACACGCACGCACGCATGCACACATGCACCATACATTAACATAGGCATAAAAAACAAATCAAAATTTTTATCTTTCTTTTTGGGTTGATTTTAAGCTTGAACTTTAGGTATAATCATTTAACATTGAGACCCTATTTTCTAATTAACTTTTAAATCTATCATTTGTAATATCGTCCTTTTAAGTCAAACTCAAATAAAATTTTACTTAATTATTAACTAAAAAACACATGGGATAAATTAAATAATTAATATATAATCAATGATCAATTACATTTTCACATATATTATATAATTATGGAAGGAATAGGCTTAAATATAAAGGAAAACCTTCTTATTTCTTCATTTTTTCTTAGGCTTGAATCATTAGACTTTCTGAGGTCTTTGGTGTAGAAGATTGTGATGTAAATTTAACAAGTCCCTCCTAAGCTCACCTATGATAAAAAGAACATAATTAAAAAAAAGGTAACATTGTTCAAATTAACACATTCTCCTAATGACATCACTATAGCAAAAGAAGCTTTAAGTAATGATAGGATTGCAACAGTTTTCGAACGTGTTGTTAAACTTTAGTAGAATGCAATAGTTTTTAAGATGTTTCCTTTAATAATATTAAAAATTAACGATAATGATAATTTGTTACCATACATTAGAAAAGGCAATAAAATTAAAAAAATTGTTGCATTAGAATCTTATATATGCAACAACTAAAACTATTGCTAATTATAATAATTTTAAACAATAATCAAAGTGTTGATATTTTAGATTGTGTATTAACTATTTTATTTTAAATTATATTTAAGACATTTTCAATAAGAAAAATTGTGTATTTATAATATTGAAAAATTGTGATTTTTTATTTAAAAGAATGAAAAATGTTAAGGTTTTAGAATTAAAATAAACTCGATAATAATTAGAATTAGATAGAAAAAATATATGCTTATATTAAATATGGAATAATTAGCATTTATTTTACATTTTATTTTGTTAAATGGGCGAATGAGTTAAACTTAACTAGTTAAACATGAATTTTCATTGAAATTCTCATGGGGAGTATTGAACTTACCTCATGAAATTTTGATTAAAAAATGAGTATAAGGAGGCTTCAACTTGTGACCTCTTAGAATTAAAAAAATCACATAAACCAACTTAACCAATCGTTGATACTGTCGTAATGCGACTAGTTTGTTTATATATGGGCTTTAATCTGCTTACTAATTAACCCTCTAATAACCCATCATCTTTCTTTGCGTTTGGGATCTTGTTCTTTATCTCATAGGATTCTTTCAGTGCTCTCACTCTCTCTTACTTCTTTCTTGACTCACTCTTTCTTACTTCTTTCTTGGCTCACTATCTCTTTCTTTCTTATAGCTTCCTCTTGACTCACTCTCTCTTCATTTCCACTTTGATGTTTTCTAAAATTTCTGGGTCTTTTACTTTTCTTCAAGTCTCATGTTGGTAAGGCTATAGCCATGGTTATGGTAACTTAAGAAGAACATTTTGGTCATCACAACCATCATGCGGGCTTTAATCAAGGCACCTCATTTCTGTTTTGATTTTTCTTTTCTTTCTTTCTTTTTCCCACTTTCCGTGACTTTGATTATGTTCTTTCAACTTCATAGTTTTATGCTTGATTTAAGTGTTAATAAAAAAATTTTAATGTCAATTTTACTTTTTCTTTCTTTTGAATAGATAATGCTCTCAAGTAAGTTCCATATGGATTTCTATTTTTTTAAATGATGCTACTAATTTTCTTTGACTCAAAGGATATCTCTCCAGTGTCTATACTCTAGTGTCAAAATTCAAGTTCTTAATTTAAAGGGGTTGGTGTTCCTGGTGAAGGTAATGATAGTCTGTGCTCTTGGTTCTCAAGATTGCAACTTTCGTACTATTAATGGTGTTTCTCAACATCGTTTTAAAACTATGTGATTCCATGATTCTAAAATTTGAAAGGCTCCATTCTAAGCTTAGAAAGTAAGGTATTAGAAGTCCATCACCTTCTTTCTGCTTGGAAACATAAATGAAATAAGGAAGGTAAGGTCCAAATTCTTCAAAGAAGGAAAGCAAGTTATAACCTACAATTGTTAGCACCTTCTTTTTGCTTGGAAACATATATGAAATGAGGAATACAAGGTTCAAATTCTTAAATTCTTTAGAAGGAGAGCAAGTTATAAAATATGATTTTTCCTTAGCACTCTTCCCCTCTTTAAGTGGTGGAAGAAGGATTATAGTATGGATCGATCATTAGGGGATGTTTAAATTTGTAGTGTAATTAATTTTGGGATTTTTGTTTAAGGATTTATACTATTGCGTGCACTTCTTTTTTAGGTTCAATGTTCATGTTCTCTACACACATAAATCCTACACACCAATAATATTACATTTATAATACAAATAAGCTTATGCACTTCTTTGGATTTAGGGAATCCTTTTATTAAAAAAAGGAATGAGGTACTCTCTAGACCAAGGCATTCTCACCATAAATAGTGCGACATGAACTTATTGAAGAAAAATTCTTGCTCCTTAACTATATTTAAGATATAACTTAAATTTCCCTTTGGTTTTCTACTTCATTTCCTTATTTATAACCAATGATATAAGGCTTTAAAACCTTGGAAACAATTTTCGATAGTAGAATATGATTGGATCAATGGTGGAATCCTACATGATGGTAATCAATTCATGGACTAACAAGATCAAATATGAGAGTGAAATTGCTGTCATCAAAATCAATGAATGCATGAGAAGCTTCTCAAAGTATGTGATTTCAAAGGTGTGCTTTAGAAGTAACTACATAAATAAAGACGAAATTTTGTATAAGCTAAGAGCTTTTAAAGAAGATATGTTAAAGAAATTTTCGTCTAATATAATTCACATTTTGAGGTTCTTTCTTAAATCTTTATACACTCAAATCAATTCAAATTCCTTATTTAAAACATATTATATCACTTAGTTCATGATGAGGTTCTTGAATTCTGTGGAGTAAAAACAGCCTAATTCTTCCTTATTATTAAAGAAGCTTGATGACGTTGTGTTGACATGGAAGTGATAAGGATTGGACGTTATAAACATTCTAGAGTTTGGTATGCAACGCTCTAGGTTGATGCACCTATACTGCATGGAATTTCGTATTCAATAAAACCAATCTCATATGTAAGACTATTTAGTTAATGAACTTATGTGGATAAGAAGATACTATAAGTGCACATTTTAGCTAATGATTTTTAGATATTGTATTTTAGATATAGCATACATTAATGCACATATAATTACTTTTAATATTATATATTATTTTATTTATGAGCATTAATGTATGCATGACTTTTTACTACTCAATGACAGGGTTTTTTTTTTATATTGACATATCATTGCCAATGAAAAGAGAAATTGTTGCTTTTAGTGGTAGATATTGTTGCCTAAAAAAAATCAATCCATTGCCTTATAAAGAATCAAAATGTTGCTATATCTATTTAACATTATTACTATAGTTTGAAATTATTTTATTACCTTAGTTAAAACTTAAAGTAACATTGTTCATTTCGTTGCCTAATAAAATTTTTTTTGTCACCTTTCATCTATAGCAGTGTCACTTTATATAATGGTATCAATTTTGTTACCTTAATGAAAATTCATCAATAATTGTACTTTTAGCTATAATTTTACTTGTTATCTTTAGTCTAATGGTAATTAAAATAAATGTGAAATTAATCAAATTAATACATTCTCCTAATAAAGTGAAAACAATTTAGCAAAGTTATGTAGTGTACTAGATTGAATCTCATCTAAGATAAGTTGAAGATTAAATAAATTTCAATTAAAAAGCCTAAACTGAAATGCAAACTACGTCTCAAGTAATTTACAAATTCTGCTTAATTCAAAATTAATCACTTAATTAACCCCGAGTCCAAAAACATGCCCTATATGTATAGCCATAACCTAAGCAGATCAAATAAGAAATTAAATTGGAAGATATGTCAACCTTAATTTTTAAAACTTTCAAAAATAATAATGTTCCTATAAATTTAAAAAAATTGTAGCAAATTTAAGCGCATCCTAAGTAATTTATAGAGTAAACACAAATATAATACAAAATTTTGTATATTGGAAATAGAATATTTAAAATGATTGATAAAATCTGAAACATCATTGCAACAAGATGACATTCAAAATGTAATAATTAATGATATGATAAATAATATGTACCCAATCTTAAGGGAAAAAAATAGACAAAACCCTAAATCCATATCAATTCCTAAACCAAACATATAATGTAATGAGGTAAGAAAATGATATCAGATTTCCTTACTAAAACTACATTTTATAATTATAAACAAAATAACAATATGTGTTTTATACATTAATTTCCAAGAAATAAAGAAACTAATCATATAAAAAATGTGAAATTTCAAAGAAGAAAATAATCATATAAATCAACTAAAAAGGTAATCGAAGTACTAAGTAACAAATAATAAAGGGTTAGAGTTTACCCTTTAATGATCTTTTTAAAGGTCCCCCACACTTTAAGTATCACAATATCCCTCTTAAATCTACCTAAAACAAGATTTCTAAAATATAATTAAAAAAAATTTAGAAAAAAAAAACCTAAAGAGAAAGAACTAAAAAGAGAACCAAAAGAGACTAAGACTAATCTTACCTGATGTCTAATTCTTGATACTTTTTCAGCTCAAATATGCTTCAATTGGTAGGCACAATATTCTTTCTTTTTATGATTGAATCGATTTTAGGGGTTGAATGTTATTAAGAAAAGGAGAAGAGAGTTAAAGTAATTGTTTTTGGAGAGAGAGAAGCAAACAAAACAATATTTTCTTAGTTTCCCTTTATGGAAAGTAAGACTATTTATATGGTTGAATGAACAATTTAGATGCTATGAAGAAAGATCATCATTATTTGCTTATTCTGTAAATAATCCAAGAATTATGGACATTTTGACGGTCCAAAATGAATGCATTAGATGAAGCCACATCATATATTAATACTAATGGTGTATGTTGCAGGATTTTGAGGAAGCTTAGGGAGAACTCAAACTAAATCCAAGTAAGCATCCATATACATTTTAGAGACATCATATCTCAATCCAAAACCTTAAAGTAATGGGTTATGGGCCCTATCATATATATAAATAACTTTAAGTTCTTATCCTTTTTCAAGTGGGATAATTCACTTATGACTGCGCAACAGTATTCTCCTCATAAGTGAATCTACCTACTTACATCACTCCTTCACAATCTATAGTCCATGCAAAGTCATTTAATTACCCAGTGGAGTCCTTATTTTATTCTAACTAAATTTTCAAACTTCACCCCAGCCCAACCTAAGCTCTGATACTACTTTATATAAGATTCTGAAGGGGCTTAGGAAGAGATCGAATAAGATCTAAGTGAGCATCTATATACAAATTAGGGATACTATTTCTTAACTCAAAACCTTAAAGTAATGGGTTATGGGCCCTATCTTATATATAACTAATTTTAATTTTCTATTCCTTTCCAATTTGGTATAATTTACTTATGAATGTCCAATAGTGTAAGATTATAAATCTATGACTAAAATGAAAGGACTAATAGATATTAATCATATGGAAAACACAATAGATTAATTTTTGTCTTTGTTAAGAACCACAATGGTCTTACACCTTAAATTGTTAAATTCAAATTCATCATACAATTTAAATATATTGATCCATGTATTAATTGTTCTTCCTTCTATTATTCCATGTCATGCAATTTACACAAATCGATCCATGTATTAGCAAAGTATTTAGTGAAAATTGCTTCAATAACATGTATTAATTGTTCTTCCTTTTATTATTCCATATCACTCATTGTGTTATATTCCTTTTGTCTCTAGTATTTTGGATAACTCTTTATCCCTTGGATCCATCAATAATGTTTTATATCTCTTTCACTTTTTATGTAAGCATTGTTTATAAAAGCCTTTTTCCCATTTGTGTACCATCATTTACAGCCTCCTCACTTACTGTTTAACACAAAAATAAGTTTCTCACATATTATTATTTCTTATTTCTCTTATTGTCATTTTGTTTAGCCTTCAATTTCTTGCTTATCAGGGTGTTCTACATCTCTTCTTATTGCTTTGTTCAACCTTCATTTAAATTGTTTCCTCTATACTATTTATCATTCTTAACTTACACTATTTTGACACTAACTTCCTTAATCTTTTAGTCGCAAACTATTTCATTTAGAGCCTTTTATTTCTAAATCCCATACTTCACAATTTTTGGAATCTAACTCCCACAACTAATTTTTATTTCAATTTAATTCATATTCTTTCTAAAGACAATATAAATTATTCTAAAAATGTGAAACTAATGACATATAATAAAATTAATCATAAGGAACATTAAAATTATACATATATTTTCTAAATACATTAACTCAATGAAATTAAAACATAAGACCATGATATGTAAATCATAAATCACTTAAGAATAAAATTTCTCACAACTAGTTTAGTAATAAAACATCTAAAATATAAACATCATATTTGAATTAGAATATAAAAAATACTACTTAAATATATATTTTTGATTTTTTTCTATTCTTGATAAAGAAAAAAATTAATAAAATTAAATTGATATAACTATAGTTTCTCTTTAATATTAAAGAGAAGCCATGAAAATTTCAAATTATTTATAGCTCATTATGGTACATCCTAATTCCTATAATTTCTTAATCTCTCTCGTATACAACACACATATCAAAAAAGTTTTGATACTTATAGTATTTAATTCTCTTTGTTACTCTTATTTCTTTTGATTGCTTTGACTTTAAGAGGCATGCTTATATGATTTTTCAGTTTTTCAATTGATGTTAAGATCAATTATATTTTTATTAAGTAAACTGTGAATTTAAAAACTTAAAACTCATGCATTAGTTAGAAAATAAGAACCATGATTTAGTGCTTCATTTCATAATTCTTTATTAAATACTTAAAAAATTGTTAACAATAAAACTTGGTTAGATACATAAGAGTAGTCTAATCGACAACCCAAACAACATCCTTCGCCATTTTAGGTTTGGAATTTTAAATTTTCATTCTTTGTTTAGCCTCATTTTCATTATAACACATTTTCTATCTCTGGTTAGATTCAATTCTAATATAAATTGTTAATCCACCTATGATAGGATCAATTTAAAAGATATGTTGTTTGAATTTTGGCATAAAAATTATGTTGTTTGAATTTTGGTATAAAAATTTGTAACTCCAAACAAGACATGATAATGTTTATCCATAATAATAAATTTCATGTGAAAAGAGGAACTGAAATTAAGATTGAGAAGAATTTTTCTATGATAGAAATTATTTAAATTTAAAGTAATTTTAAGTGATTATCTTTTATTTATGATGCATATTAATGAAAAATCCTATTTTTAATCTTTATAATTGTTAAATTTTTTGAACATTAGTATCGAAGTAAGTTTTAAATGCATCTTAATTTTGATATTAATAGATAAATTTTGTATGATTACCTGTGTTTATGTTTAAAAGAAGATATAATCTCTTAAGTTTTATGATAATCTTTGTTTTCTTTTTTTAGATAATTTTTTATGTTTATTTGTTTTCTATATAAGTGTTGTTTTCTTTTGCATCAGTGTTCCAAGGACTTGAATAAAGTATTATTTGTTGCTTGTTGGGCAATAAAACACCTTTTGCTTCCAAGTTGTTAAAAACTCTTATTGATATGTTTTCCACTAGGAATTTGAGTGTGAAATTGGAAGAAAATACATATTATAAGCCTAGACAACAATGGATTAATTGGAAGAGGTTGAATAAATAGTGATACCATAGAGATTAAAATGATTGAGGGCTCGTCTGATTCAGCTTTTTGTTTTCATTTTCTATTTTTGTTTTTATGCATTTTCATCAGTTTTTGTATGCTTTTTTTGTTTTTGTATTGTTTTTTTCGTTTCTATGTTATATTTATGTGTTTTTTATTTCTATAATATTTTTTTTCAATTTTTGTGTTATAAAAATAGAAATAAGAAAACAAAACAAACATGCCTTTAAATTAGAACATGCGTTTTCTACATTATGTACATGATCCTTTGAAAAGTTCAGACAATTGGGTAGGTGTGGAATGCCTTAATAGGATCAAACCAAAGATAGAAATATTGTTTCTTATTTCCTTTACCCTGGCTAAACACGTTGGTGTGAACAATGTATAAGTCTCCAGCCAAGTCGCTTATAGACTCGAAGTTAATCTCATTGTGGTTTGATCTTTTAGAAGATAGTTATAAGTGAAAGAAATAATACGTCTCAACAACAAGTGCAACTTTTGAGATAGGATTGTGTGAACAGAATTCATACAAAACGTGGTCCTAGTGCTAGTGAAATGGCCAAGGACTAATTTTAGTTGCATTTTGCATGTCAATTATACTAAGAAGGATGGTTTCTCTATTGTTTTTCTTCTTTATGCTTGCCTCAAAATGCATGAGAAGAATGATATTGATTGATTAACCTAAAAACACCTTATTATTCCCCACCAATAACTACAACTAACGTAGCCTCTTCCCACTAAAGCAGATTTGACAAAGGGCTAGATCTGTTGTTATGTCAATTACCAATAGAAGGCAAGAAGAGTGACATTATATATGGAAGGGTCGGTTAGGTAGTGTAATGGCTAGAGGAAAAAAAGAAGAAGTGGAGATAACTATAAGCATCACGAGGAATAAGATGAGTGCATGTGTCACATCTAGTTAAGATGGATGTGAGAGGCTCATGCATCAATAGAAAATTTATGTTGCATTCACTAGCAACCCTTTCCATTCAATGTCAAATAAAATAATAAATCATATGATTAAAATAAATATCTAAAATAAAATTAAAATAATTTTTAATATTGAATTAAATTATTTAGTTTCATTAAAATTAGAAATTAATTTTTCATTAAAATAAACTAATTTACTTTGTTAAATAAATATTACAAATATGAATTTTAATTACAATAAAATTAAAATTAAATTTTTTAATAACATAAACTAATTTTTTAGTTAGATTAAAATTATAAATGTGTTTCTAATTAGAATATAATTAGTAATAAGTCTTTTAACTAATATAAATTAATTTTTTAAGTGAGTAAAAAATTAAAAATAAGTTTCTAATTATATCAAAATTAAAAACGAGTTTTTGATTGAAATAAACTAATTCATTTAATTAAATTCAAATGAGAAAAAAATTTTATTAAAAAACTAATTTTTTAGTTAAATAAAAATTAGAAATAAAATTTTAATTATAATAAAAATAAAAATAAGTTTTCTAATTGAGGATAAAGTAATTTGTTTGTTGAAGAAAATTCCAAATAACTTTCTATTAGTTAAATTACATTTGAGTATGGTAATTAGAATTCAGTTGTATATAAATATTTCATTCTTATTATACAAATTTAGTATTTCGCACACGGCTATTGTATAAAAAAATATTGTCACTAAACTCAATAAGGGTGAGAAACTGAATAGCGACAATTATGAGATATGGAACATGAAAATTCAATATGTATTAGAGGAGAAGAGGCTCTATATCCATTAAACATAACCATGAAGGTTCTTGAGGATGGTAATGTGGCCTAAAATAAAAAAGATTATGATGCATATGAGACTTCAGAGAAAAAGAACTCGTTAGCTCGCACTACATTGCTAAGCAGCATGTACAATGATATTGTGAACTTGGACAATGATATTATGTGTAAGTTTAAGAAATATGAATATTCTAAGGACATGTCATCTACTTTAGTTACACAATTCAAAAGTACCTCTACAACTAGATTGAGGTTACTCACTATCAATTTTGATACTTATAAGAAGCATCGTGATCATACAATGTAAAAGTATTTGAGAGAAACGTCAAACATGGTTACTAAGTTACAAGATGTTGATCATGTATTGTCTAATAAAAAACAAGTGCAAGTTGTAATTTATTCTCTTCCTTAGAGTTGGAAGCATATGGAAATGCATTTGATGCATAATAAAAATATTAAAATGATGGAGGATACTATAAGACATCTCATGTTAGAAGAAGAATGTCTTGAAGTTTCCAAGATGAACTATAAGGTATATGTTATTGGTTCTAGCTCATATGAATCTAAGAACAAGAAGTGTATGTATTACGATAGGCCTGAGTGAAAAAAGAATAAAAGATCTAACCATAATATTCAGGATTTGCAAAATGTCAATTGAAACCAACATGGAAAAAGAAAACGTCCTTTCAAGAAGATGAACATGAAAAGAGTTGAGTGTTATAATTATGACAATAAGGGTCAATTTGCTCATAATTGTAGTGAGCTTAAGAAGGTACAGTTTTATAAGATAAACATCTGCTTTATTAATGTCCCTTGTTCTATCTTTTTTTATTGAATTACACCCTTTGTGGATTATAGATTAAAGGGCAACCATTTCTATAGCAATGCACTATAATTCCTTTATGGAATTCCATAAAATCTCACATGGTACAAGATGGATTTATGTTGAAGACAATTTAAGAGTTACAGTACAAAGAATTGGCACATGCAAGTTAGTTATACACAGTAGTTGTTCTCTAATCCTACAAGTATTGTATGCTTCAAAGATTCAATGGAATCTTGTATCTGTATTGGTATTAGTTAATTTTAGTTTTAATGTAAACTTCCATAATGGTGAAATGGATTTATATCTCAATAACATTTGTTATTATGGTATTATATTGGATTATTTCAATGTTCTAGATATTATTAACGCAAGTAATTATATTTTTTAAAAAGTAAAGAAATATATTAATTAAAAATATTCTCCAAAGAGCTAAGAACATCTTTACAAGCTAGCAACCAAAAAATTATGAGGTAATTACTGCTTTGGCATACATCACCTAATAGATTATTGCCTTAAAAATAGCTATGACTTGATACTATCTACAAGACACTCAATCCTTTACATCATTTGTTGTAGAATCCTTTACTACATACATGATGTTTCATTTTTTGATATATTTGTTTGCTACTGCTATTTTCCTTGCATCATATGTTACTTCTTCTATAAATTCCATCTCTGTTTAAATCTCACCTCAAGAACTTCTACATCTATCCTGATAGCTATTATTTCTCTTGACCAAGGTATAGAACTTTTGTAAAGGATTCAAGACATTGAACCTCATTCCCTAAAATTTCTAGAGTTCGTCTATTTCTATATAGAATAAATGCAATAACCAAACACAACTCTGAAAGCTTCAATATCCAGCCAACTTAGTTATTGAGGAGAACATCCCTAGGATATATTGCTAGTTGACTTATCACTACAATAAAAATAATTACATAATCCTTGTATCACCTAAATGGCCTTATTAGATGACCATTTGAAAAGAAAGTGGTGATGAGATTCCAACTCAATTTGATTGAGCCTACAAGATTGATTGATGCCCACAATTATCACTTTATCAAAAGTATTCAACTTATTAAGGATTTCTAGTTGTAATATAAAGGAGGTTTTAAGGAGCGTCTGTTTAGATCATATAAGTCCTTCCATGAGATTCTATTACAGGCAGCTCTAAAAAGAGATCTATAAGTTTTGTTATTGAATTTTCTAGAATTAAATCCCTACCATATTATTCTATCATAATGGCTTTGTATAAGTGTATAGGAAGGGATGGATGGAGTAATGATGCTTGATCCTCTAAAATTGAGTACCTATCTACCTTCTTTGATTAAACAACTTACATTAAGCTTAGGTGGCAACATGTGTTTATCTCTATAGATCTATGGAATATGGTGAAAAGGGAAAGTATTCATCCAATTATTACGCCATATGTTAGTGCTTTCTCTATTTCTAATTATGTGCTTAATCTCCTTCTAAACTTGTCCTCTTAGCTTAGGGATTTGATCCATGTCTATGAGTATTCTGTTTTAGGATGTAATTAAGCATTTGTCCTTCAAGTAATGTGAGTGCAACCACTTCACCAATATTGATTCTTTGTCTTAAAGAATTCTCTGAATTCTCCTGAATGAAGCTACCTTATTGGAAAACAATGCAAAAGGTATACCTTAATCACCCTCATTGTTTGGTTTACAAATCTCCATCCACTTGACCTTAGCATTCCCTTTTATTGAAGCATTACCAAATTAAAGGAAGTTCCTTAGAAGCCTATAATTGAATTCATAATGCTCTTGGGTAGAACTAAATGGAGAATCTGATGATCACAGAAGGAAGATAGCAATGAATTGATTATTTGAATCCTTCGTACAAGCGATAACTTCCAGCTATATCAATTATTGATCTTGCTTTAATTTTATCTAAGAGCTTTGCATAACCTCCACAAGTTTGTTTCCTTAAGTTGATTGGCATGCACAAGTAAGCAAATAGAAGTTTGTTTGTTTGAATGCTAGTTAAGGTTGAAACTTCTTTTACCACACTAGTCCCTTTAACAAATAAATAGAGGCTATTCTTATTGCAATTAAGAGCCAGCCCTAAGATTTTGTATACAAAAATGGCTACAGATTTTATGAGAACACTTACAGAGGGAGTATTATCTTTATAGAATAGCAACAAATCATTTGCAAAGGCCAAGTTAAACATCTTTATCCTTTTGCACTTAGAATGGAAGCTGAATCTCTCTGTTAATGTTATATTCCTTGAAGCAATCCTACTAAACAATCCTCTTTTTCCTACTAAACAAGTGTAAATAAGGGGACAAACAATCTCTTTGTCTCAATCCTCTTTTTCCTTCGAAAGTGGCAATAGGTTCTCCATGAATAAGAGCATTATAGGAAGTAGTTAGAAGGCATTGTATAATTTAACCATTAAACTTTGAAGGCAAACCTAGTAGTTCTAAAATAGATTTGATAAATTCCTATTCCATAGTATCATAGGCTTTATGAAAGTCAATTTTGATAGCACAATTCCATCCTAATTTTTTCCTATGATAGTCTTTAAATAATTTATATGCAATGAAGAGGTTATCACCTCTGCTCCTTCCTTCAATAAAAGCCCCTTGAGAACCACTTATAATGGTTTTGAGTGTGCTTTTTAGCTTAGTAGTTAATATTTTGGAAATTATTTTATAAATAGTTTACAATATGAAATAAGCCTTCAATAACTTGCCTAAAGTCAAGAATTTAGTAATAGTAGTCAAATTAAAACTCCTAGTAACCTATCTTATTTAATGGGAAAAAATTGACATGAAAGCTTTTTGGTCTTAAGGACTTTTTAGGATGCATGCTTTTAATAGAATGTTCAATCTCAACTACCTAGATAGGTATAATTAACTCCTCAATAATATAAGTTAGAATTTAATCCTATATAATTACCTTAGCAAATATAAGTCATAAGCTTTGTAGCTTAGTTCCCTCACTATAAATGGAAGATCCTAGTAGATTTTTATAAATTATAACAACCTTCCTCTTAGTATCTTTATAATTATTGAGCATATTCCATTTTGTTACTAAGATTGAAGAAAGTTTATTGATATTTCTTCTTGATAAGATTGCTTTATAGAAGAAAGTGAAGTTTTCATCCCCCTTATTAAGCCATTATATCTTATATTTTTATTTCAAGTTGGAATAGCAGGATTTTGCAGCTAATTTATATTTGATCCAACATTTACCAGGTTCTACAGATGGATCAACTTCCTTTTAGCTTTATTCATGTCACCCCTTTCATTGTTCTTATTAGAGAGATGTAACTTTTTTAACTCCTTTATACCCTATAATTTCCTCATACATATATATTGATCAAGCCATTGGATATTAATTCCATTCCTCTATTGTTTGCATCTTTGAAACTTTCCAATTTGGATAACAGGTTAAGGAACCTGAATAGAGTATGTTTTAGTTTCCAATTGCACAAGTGATGAAATTTAGTGGGGAAATGATTAGAAAATAAACAATTATTAAATGCACTTATATTGCTTGGAAATATAAGCAGCCATTGAGCATGGATGAGAGCTCTATCCAGCTTATAGGAGATATGACTAAGACCAATTTAGTTATTGGACCAAGTGTATAGTTAACCCTTATATCTAAGATCAGTAACTCCAATTTGAGTCAGATAATTACCAAAATCTTAACATGCTTTCTTTAAGCTATGCAATCCATTGGATTTTGAGATGAATAAGGTAGTATTGAAGTCCCCTAGAATAATCTAGGGAACATCTATATCTAGTTGAATGTGTTTAAGGTTCTCCCATAACTCCCTCCTCTAAAAATTAAAGATGGTTGCATATACAGAAGATCTACAAATCTTGGTATTGCCATGGTGTTCGGTACTGGTGGTACCAGACATTAACCGGTAAGAAATCGACATATTTTGTACCGGATTCAAATACCGGCTGATAAAGGCCAATACCAACTAGTACTGGAAAAAAATAAAAAATTTTAAAAAAATTTTAAAGAAAATTTTTGTATTTTGTTCTTTTTAAATTTAAAGTTAAGTTAAAAACTACATAATATAATATATTTATAGAC